>JAXASZ010001186.1:0-24154 GCA_038407095.1 Ceratocystis destructans
TTTTTTTAATCCCCCCCCCCCCCCCCCCCCCCCCCACATTAAAGGTTGGCTGGTTGCTATTTGTTGATTTCCCCCTTGTTTCGCTTCAGTCACTGGCGTCTTATATCCCGTTCTCTTCTAGATTCCATTTCTGGTCTGTCCCTTTGTCTACTACCTCTTGTTTATTCATCTCCTGTTTAATTACCATTTTTGCACGGCCTGTGGCTGTTGCCCTCTTTCTTTCGTTCTCTTATTGCTCGCTAATCCCAGGTCCCGCCCCGCCCTTAAATCTTTTTCATCTGCAGCCTTGCCACCTCAATCTTGTCCCTCGTCTCTTTTCTGGTCCTATCACATGTTTTAATCTCGACTTTTCCTTTCGACGTCAAATCTCGAAATCTAGATGCGATATCTTTCGTTGCTCCGTGGTAGCGTGTGCCTTTTGGCGCCAATTGGCCTGCTATCAACCATCTACCTCTACTACTACCCAGTTTTCTTGCGATATGCCTTTCCGCTGCCCCAGGCGCCAAATGTCGTCGCCACTGCTCCTAGTCCCAGCGCTGCCTTCTTCGACACGCTAAGGCGTCATTCTCCCGTCAATCTTGACTTCCTTGGTCCGCAGCCACCCCTAGCCCCGTTTAGAATGCTCACCATCGGCGATCCACAGTTGGAGGGCGACACTTCAATTCCTACAACTTGGCTAGGCCATATGCCCCATCTGTTCGACGTCTGGGATCACGTCACCTTCGCAACCGAGTTTGGCTCGCTACGGCTGCGGCTAAAGGCTGTTTTTCACGACATTGTAGACGTATTTTTCGAAGATCTGTACAATGAGCTCTTTTCCATTAGAAAACGGGTCGATCTCATCGGAAACGACTTGTACCTGGCTCACGTCTTCCGGACCATGAACTGGTGGACTCGGCCGACGCACATCTCCATTCTCGGCGACTTGATAGGAAGCCAGTGGATCGATGATGCTGAATTTAAGCGCCGTGGCGATCGTTACTGGCACACCGTTTTCAAAGGCACCGAGAAGGTGCCCGACGAGGTGGCCGTCTACCCTGCCCAGGAGTACGACCTTTCCGGATATATAGGCAAAGAAAATGACAGCTCTGCCGCGGCTTGGACCCATCGGATCATCAACATCGTTGGCAACCACGACGTAGGGTATGCCGGCGACTTGACTGAGGAGAGGCTTGCACGATTCGAGCACACCTACGGCAAATCCAACTACGAGCTACGATTCGAGTATCCCATCACCGACGAGCATCTTCGAAAGACCATCTTTGACGAGGAATCTAACCCGGATTCCACACGCTTAGTCCCGGAGTTACGATTAATCATTGTCAACAACATGAACCTCGATACCCCCGCCAAGAGCTCAAAGCTGCAAGACGATACCTATACCTTTATCAATGACGTAATCGGTACGTCCTCGGCTGTTGAGTTTGATGGCCACTTTTCCGTCATCATGACACATATTCCGCTACTGAAAGAGGAGGGGATCTGCGTTGATTCTCCCTTTTTTGATTTCTATGACGAGGAAGATGACGGCGGAATTCGTGAACAAAATATGCTGTCGTACGATGCTAGCAAAGGCTTTCTCGAGGGGCTGCTCGGCATGAGTGGAGACCCCGAGGCCGCCAACAAAGGTCTGGGACGTCCTGGCGTCATTTTGAACGGCCATGACCACGCCGGCTGTGACACGTACCACTACATCAACCAAACGGATGATGTCCCTGTCGATGAGCGCAGATGGGCTGTTTGTCGGTGGAAAAACGCCACAGAGTCCAAAATTCCCGGGGCCGACGGACTTCCTGGCGTCCGCGAAATCACGGTCCGCAGCATGATGGGCGATTTCGGAGGCAACATTGGCCTATTTAGTGCCTGGTTTGACACAGAAGAGTGGAAGTGGAAATATGAGTATGTGGCATGCCCTTTGGGTAAACAGCATATCTGGTGGGCGGTGCATGCCATAGACTTGGCAGTGGCTGTTGGAATTCTGATCTCGGGCTTGGATCTAGCCCTGTTGAAGATTGCTGGGTTTGATATGGAGACATGGATCCGAGGCACAAAGCCCCAGACAGAAGAAAATGCCAGTGCCAAGGCTCCGAGTGAAAGCCAAGGCCCGCCACCATCAGCCAGACCAGCTGGGCCCATTATTTCTGAAATAAAGAAGACAATGCTGTCTCCTCCCGGTACTCCGCTGATTGTGGACAGTGCAAGACAAAGATCCTTGACACCACGGTTAACACCTTCTATCCGGGAGAGCATTGAGACCCCGGACCGAGATTGAGGTATAGCTAGATGATATAGAGTAGGATGGGGAAAGTGCAGGTACATTATGTTATTAGAACACGCCGGATCATAGGTATAGTGTATAATGTGTATTTAACCAACAACCAGTAGCTCGATGCGGGGGAATTCCAAAGTTCCCTGGATAAAATAATGATGATGACTCCACAGCAGATTATGGCATGTTCCATGTCATTGCCCTGGCTAGATAAAGCTAGCCCGTCTTTTGTCTGCATATCTCTTCCGACCTCTCACTCATACTCATAACGCCCCCAGAGCGGCCAATGCGTTCCGCAGCTCTTTCACTGCCGTAGGCACGTCTTCGAAATTGAGTGCTGAAATGGCCCATTTCGCATGCTTTTGCGCCTTGGCCGCATCAGCCTCATCAGTTGAAAAGCTGTGACTTGTGAGCGCAGGCGCAGGCGTCTTCCATGTATCAGCAGGAGGCACTGAAAGCGGCGAAGCAATAGGCGGAGAGGCAGTCGCCGGTGGTGCCCTCAATATAGGGGCAGCGGGAGGTACAGAGGGCGGCGCGCTGTTATACGCTGGCGCAGTGTATGGGTCAACACTAGGCCCAGTAGGGGAAACTGAGGCTGAGACGGCAGCGGGAGGCCACCCAGATGTCTCGTCAGTGACGCTCATTGGTGATGGCGGATCTACGTTACGGGAAGCTACTTCCTGGGGTACGCTTGGGAGGAAGCTGGGCGTTTCAGGGTTCAGCTGTGGCTGTGAAGGAAGCTCGATCTCAGGATCCTCAATATCTTCTACAGTTACAGGCCGAGGGCCTATTGGAGATGCATCGTGGGCTGTCGGCACTAAAGCAACCCCAGCTTCTAGCTCAGCATCCAAATCAGCAATAGCATTAGCTTCCGAGGCAGTTGAAACAACTAGGCCTTCGTCGTTGCACTGAGACTTCGGCTCGTCGAGAACGGGATTTGACGCATTTGGGTCTTCGCCAGTACGTATAGCCTTGAGGATACGCGCGCCGTTCCACTTGCAGAACATGATTTTTTGCCTTGTTTCTTCGTCGATCGAACCCCAAATCTTTGCCAGAGAAAATAAGGTAGCTGCTGCATCAAAGGTATCAGCCGTTTGCCTGGGCAGATGTTAGCAGCTATGTCTAAGTGCCAAGAGCACCTGCTACCGCTAAGACACTTACTTTGTTACCTTGTTTGCCCGTAGAACACGCTCGCCCCGTTCGAAAGTCTGCTGCGCAAATTGCTCTACATATGCCTGTCCCGCAGTATCGTCCGTAATTGTCTCGTCGGCATGCTCCATCTTAGTCTGCTCCAGACGGCCCATCAACGCCGTTGTCCATTCCAGACACTCCTCGTCAGTTGTATGCAGTTGGCGACTAATGATCTGGTCAAGCACATAGTATTCGCACCAATATGCAATAGCCGGCTTGACTTGACGGACCTGATTAGCCCGTAGCAGAAAGCGTAAAAGCTCAGGCTGGCGCAGGCCGTTGGGTATTTCGCTAGCCATTAGAAATAGAGAGTCAAAGGAAATGGGGGGTGCAGAGAGCAGGTGGAATAGACTTTAAGGCTATCAGCACAAAAGAAGAGATAATAGAAACAGACTTGCCAGATTCCACGTAGACCGGCTAGTTGCCGTTACCTTTTGGTTATCATGAGTTTGGGTTGACTTCCCCTCGCTACGCCGTCCAGGGTTACAGACCCCAGTATCTGATATTGCTGAGTCAGCACGCAAGCCTACATTGTTGCCAGAACTTTTGAGGACCATCTTCGTGTGTCTAGGGTTAGGGTTCAGGATACAGCCCAGGATGCAGCTCTTGTTCCACCGTGGCCTTTCCCAGTTCGCCAACTTTTTGAACCTCACTCGCGCTCTCTCTTCGTGTCTCTGCATGTCTTTTGTACTGACTTATGCCTTGATATAAACGCTCGAAACTAATACTTCTCCACACAATCTACGTTAAAATTAGAATCTGCAATCCTAGCGGCATCCGATCCAAATCATCATCACCATGCACCACCCCACCGTGCTAGCCGCCGTCACCGCGCTCCTTTGCGCTACTCCCGGAGCCCAAGCTGCTTTTTACCCTAAAAACTCCCCGGTAATGCAAGTAGAAAGCAAGACGTATGATCAGCTTATTACGCAGTCGAACTACACTTCGGTATGAATATTTTCCGTTATGCCTCGAGTCAAAGGGAATGTCCATACCACTAACACACACACCCAGATTGTCAAGTTCTATGCTCCCTGGTGCGGTCACTGTCAAAACCTCAAGCCTGCCTATGAAAAGGCCGCCCACAACCTGGCTGGCTTGGCCAACGTTGCTGCCATCAACTGCGATGATGATGTCAACAAGGGTCTCTGCAGCTCTATGGGCATTCAGGGCTTTCCCACTCTGAAAATCGTGCGCCCCGGAAAAAAGCGAGGGCGGCCCGTTATTGAGGACTACCGCGGCGAACGTAGTGCCGGGGGCATTGTAAATGCCGTGACTATGGGCATGAACAACCATGTAATCAAGATTACAGACAACGACTTGGACAAATTTCTGGAAAGCAACCCGGAGCAGCCACATGCGCTATTATTCACAGACAAGGGTGTCACTAGCACCTTGATAAAAAGTCTTGCCATCGACTTTCTTAGCCAGATGAGCATTGGCCAAGTCCGTAACAAGGAGAGAAACACTGTGGAAAAGTACAACATCAAAAAGTTTCCTACACTCGTGCTGCTACCAGCAGGCGGTGGTGATCCCATTGTCTATGATGGCGAAATCAAAAAAGAGCCCATCTTGGATTTCTTGGCTCAGGCAGCCACGCCAAACCCGGACGCCCTCAAAATCAAGAGCAAGACCGTTCCGAAGGACAAGAAGCCCTCCAAAGATAGTGCCAAGGACAAGGTCAAGGCCCAGGACAACGAGGCCAGCAAGAAGCCAAAGCCTGCCGAGGCTGCTGTGCATCTCCCAACGGTCCTTTCTACGGCCCAAGAGATTCAAGAATCATTTTTGTCTCCCAAGTCCAAAACTTCTCTTTTATTTCTGGGACCCGAGACGACGCCTTCTATCGAAACTATTGGAAAATATCTGGCGGCCAAGCACCCTGCCTTCCCCTTCTACACTCTTTCCAGCAACAGCCCCGCTTTGGCCCCCCTGCGTGCGGCTTTGGGGGTTGAACAGGAGGAAGACATGGTCGTGGTGAATTACAAGCGTGGCTGGGTATCCAAGTATGATGGCGACTTCACACAGAAGAGTATCAGCGACTTCATGCAGGCTGTCGTAGCGGGTTCGTGGAAGCGAGAGGATCTTCCTAAGATCAACTTGGGCGGGGATGCTCATGATGAGTTGTAAAATACATATGAGATGTAACCCCCAAGTAAGTGAAATGAAATGTAGCAGTGCGCGTCCGCTTGTGCTACGTGCTATGTGTCAAGTACAGTGTAGGTAGTGTAGTATAGTTTGGGTGGTGTGTTGATTCGCTTTATATATGCTGTTTCTTCCCAAATTAATGCGCTGTCAATCAATTCCTAGTTGTCCGTCCCATGGATACTTTCTTTGTAGGGGCTGCAGGCAACTCAGCACCTCCAACACCGCCAGCCATGCACAACCTTTTTCTGCCTCTCCCTCCCCCCAACGCCCGCATCACCCTTTAATCATCAAGACTTAATCCAGTTCCTTTCGAAACGCTGCCCTCCGCTACCATGCGATTACCTTTGTCTTTGACAATGTCGTTTAAAAACCTCCGTACCTGCTTACACCCATCCACACCCACAGCCATCATACCCTCCACACGGCTAATCTGCATACGGCTTTCGCACAGTAACACTACTACCTTGTCTGAGGACCCAAGTGTACCGACAGTGAGGAATGGAAGCTCTTGTTCTTCCTGGGAGTTCAGATCCAATAACGGATCCGCCCCTTCATCGGCTGCTGCGTACGTCGATGTGGATCCCGCGGTGCAAGCAGCAATGTAGTCAGTCATTGGTATTCCGGCGTCAATGAGAGCCAGTGTGGCAGCATTGAGAAGCGCTGCAAGGAGGGAGCCGTCTTGGGAGAGAACGTGTAGGGCGATGTTGATGGCACTATGAGGGAACAGGTGGGTGTGGAGTGTGGCAGCAAAGGCGCGGGAGATTGTGGCTTCAAGTTCTTGTGTACGTCTGTAAAACCTGTTAGAGCGTGTGATTTGGCGCATTCCAGACTGTGCCAGCCCGATTGAAGATTCGGCTTTAGCTTGCGACTCCCAATCAAACTTACCGATCGTTACGTGCTCGCTTCTTCCGGTCAACTGAGCTAAATCCCGCCACCACAATGCTCACCACGACAGCTGCTTGGCCGTTAGTGCTGGTGGGCGCCCTCTTGGTGCTCTCATTAGGGCCATTTACCACACACATGACTTTGGTATGGCCCATCTCCAGATAACTTGAACCATCAGCGGCATCTTGGGTACGGATTTGTGCGTGGAGACGGCGCAGCTCGTTCCATCGCCGGCCATCAGTGCGCAGAAGCGCGAGTGAATATGTCGAAGTGTCTAGGGGCATTATGTGTGACGCCAGTGCTAGAGGTCGGTGATGGTGAAGCCGTATAAATGTAGACACACAAAGAAGCTTGTTAACAAAAGATTAGGGAAAAAAGGCAGTGTCAGCATACTTTTAGACTAGATAAGACACTGTTATCAATACCGTGCCGGCACTGTGCTGACCTCATTGCGGTCCCCTGCTACGGATAGACCAGGCTTTTCACATGCATGCTATGACATATATATCTGCTTCGTGTAATAACTGCAGCCCAGCATCATCCAGTATAAGTTGGCATCTTGCCCTTCTCTTTCTTCAATTTACGCGGCCATCCGAAGCATTGCGAACTGGCTCTCCAAACCTGCCTCCTCCCTGTCTTCGCCATTTCCATGGTCCTGACAGTTATTCCAACCCCGCTCCGGGCCCCAAGTAATCTCCATTCCCAAAGCCTCCATTGCCCCCACCAGCACCTGCATAAGGTGGCCGTCCTTCTTGACGCTCTCCCATGCATCAAATTCAACTATGCGGGCGTTTGGTAGCCGGGTGATGACGTCAGTCAACAAATTGGTACTGAAATCCTCAAAGAACCCATTTTCTTGTCGGAAGCCCTTGAAAACACTCTCCCCCGGGTCGCATTCAACGAATATCTTGATTTTGTATACCTTGGTGCAATCTTGTAGTCCTAGTGCATCGTTGACTACCCATCCCCTGGGCGGCTGACTCCAGCCGGGACCAAGACGCACTTCCAAGGTCGTCATGTGCGCTCTGCATGTCGGCTTCATGCGCGCCAGTAACGGCTTTTTGGTTTTGAAGTATCGGCCAGGATGACACGGGAAGACGCGGAAAACCCGAGTGCTGTAAAAGTAGTCCGAGGCCTCGTATCGAACGGTTCGGCAGGATCGAAAGAGGCCGAGTTTCTTGTGAATTAATCGATGGTTCTCTGGGTCTAGATCAATAGTGCGCCAAACATCTTTGAAGAAGTGCCGGTAAACCTCGAGGCGCAGTTCCGGCGGGAGATCGAGGAAGGGGAAAAGCGCTATCTTAGCCTTTCGTCGAGGAGCGGGTGCTGCTATGGTGCTCGCCGTCGACACTGTGCAGCCGGCAGGTTCAGCAATAGGGGTGGAGAGGAGACTAGTGGCTGTTGCGACGGGCTTCGAAGTTGGAAACTTGATGCTAAGAACCTTGGGACGGCCAACTGTAGAAGAGGGGGCCGTACTTGTAGAAGCGGGTTTGCGAGACTTCATAGTGAGGATAGCGACAAGTCAATCAAGGGGCAATGGGGTGGAAAGATAAAGGCAAACAGGGGGAAGAGAGAAATCGAAAATAACCAAAAAAAAGAAAAAAAAAAGTTATGCTTTTGCCGGGCCCGAGTCTTGTGGAAGACTAGAACTACCACTCGGCGTCAACGGGGTTTCTCTTTCACATGAAGGCTGTCGATAAAAATCGACGAACCCTAGACCAAGAGCCTGGGTTAGTCTACCTCTAACTACATTCCAAGATACAGTACTTTACCGTACTTGGGCAGTTGGCTCTATCGATAAGCCCGCCATCAGCTAGTCACGTGCTAGAATCGTTCCATGCAAAAGCTCAAAGCGTCCCGCGCAAAAAAAAACTGTGGACTCTTTAGTGGGTCCATCATTCCGGTGATCTCTGGGCGACAAGATCCGTAAGCAAAAGACAACAAGGACAAGAATCACGATAGAGGAACCTCAACCTGAAGTCCATTAATATTGTGGGAAGCTTACTACTGTTTTCCCAAGTCATCGTCTTTCTTCTGTTCGTCTGCGCAGGGCTGTCGCTGAATATCTGCCCTCTATTTAAGCTGTTCTGGAGATATACGCCGCCTGTTACGAAAACAGACGGCTCTCAAACCAAGAATCTGGACAGCCTACTCCTTGATACTCCAATCAATTTAACCCAGCAGATATTGCTGCAGGCTTGTCTTCCCAGTGCGCCTTAATACATCTGACACGCCAAACTACCCTTAGAAATGCTGTCGCGGATCTCCAGACTGGTGCCGCATGCTGCCTCAAACGTGCGGCCTTCCAGATTTCTGCCTTCCACTCTAGCATACACCGCTCGTCTCTCATCTTCTTCTTCCAAGGACCCCAAGAGTCCTACCCCTTCATCCAATGCCTCCCAGCAACAGCCTTCGACAGCAGAACCCGAACCCAAGTTCCACGAACTCCCTGACTTGACCCAAGGCATCCCATCGACCTTTGAGTTTGAGCAGGCCGCACGCAAAAAGGGCTCCCAGGACATCGGCGACGAGCTCAGCAAAGCATTGTCGGTGTCCGCCGCGCAGTCAGGCCAAGGTGGCTCGGGTGACGACAAATCCTCTCGCGACTCGTACAAGTCTTCGGCCGAACGCAAGCAAGAAGCCGTTGCCAAATACTCGCTTGGCCTAGTCCTCTTTAGTATCGCTGCCGGTGCCGCTTATATGGGTCGTGACTGGGATTCTGAGAGGGAAGCTGCGCAGCATCCCAATGTGCCAAATGGCTGGGGCATAGGCTTATGGTGGAACCGAGTGCGCGCACGCATGACAGAGACGGTGACGTACTACCAGGAGCCGGCTTTCGACAAGCTGCTGCCTGTTCTAGACCCGTCGCTGCAGAAGCCCTACACTCTATGCATTTCATTGGAAGACATGCTTATACACAGTTCGTGGGACCGGCAACGGGGTTGGACCACTGCCAAGAGGCCCGGTGTTGACTACTTCCTGCGATACCTGAGCCAGTACTACGAGCTGGTGTTGTTTACGACAGTGCCGTCAATGTATGCTCTGCCAACAGTCCAGAAATTGGATCCCTTCCAGTTTATCATGTTCCCTTTGTTCCGTGAGGCGACCAAGTATGAGGATGGCGAGATTGTCAAGGTATGTCGGTAGTTCTATTGGGGTCGGCATAGATGGCATGAGCCCTGTCGCATGGCGACAAACAAAGACTGGTGGCCCATGACTGCGGCTGTTGAAAGTTACTAACCACACGCGGGATGCTCATGCAGGACCTCTCGTACCTTAACCGCGACCTGTCCAAGGTTATCATGATTGACACCAACGCCCGCCGGCTGCGTAAGCAGCCCGAAAATGCCATTATTCTCCCCAAGTGGAAGGGCAACCCGCGCGATACAGACCTTGTCGATCTTGTGCCCTTCCTCGAGTACCTTGCCACGATGCAGACCAGCGATGTGCGCAAGGTCATCAAGTCCTTCAATGGCAAGAAAATCCCGGAGGAGTTTGCGCGCCGTGAAGCCATTTCACGAGCTAAGTTTGAGAAGCAGCTTGAGGCACGCAAGCCCAAGAGCTCTGCTAGCAACTTTGTCAGCGGACTACTGGGCCTCAAGGGCGGTGTGAACCCCGCAAACCCGGACGACATCAATCCCGTCGAGGCATTTGCACAGGGTAAGATGCTGCACGACATTGCCCGGGAGCGTGGCCAGAGATACTACCAGATGTTGGAGTCGGATCTCAAGGCCAACGGGGAGAAGTACCTCAAGGAACAGAAGGAGGCTATGGAAAAGCAGCAGCAAGAGGCTATGAACAACATGATGGGCTCGTTCTCGACCATGTTTGTGCCTGGCCAAGAAAAGAAGTAACGAGACAGAGCCCTGGGATCTCTGTGTGTGTCGTCCGAGGCATGGGTCGACTTGTATTTCTATGTTTCCAGCACCTTTCGTTTGTTTTGCCAGTGACTATCCGGTTATCACGCCCGCCCGACAAGGAGGATGCTAGCATCTAGCGTCGAGGTATAGGCATGGCTATTCTGCGATTCCCGTTGTGTATTTTTCTCCCGGCCTCCCCACCACCGCCCCGCCCTGCCCCTACCCCTATCTGTATATCCTGTGTAAGAATAAGAAGAGTATGTTGCTACTGCGATGCGGTAGCGAGAGTATAGCACGAGCTCGGACGGAAAATATGGCGTATGCTATGATGAAAGTGACATATGACATGACTGCACCGCAAGGGTTAGCACGCATGACATGGTTACACAAGGCGGAGTTGGAGATGAAGCATAACAAGTGGCGGCGTTACCTGGCCAACGCCACAGTTCTGCCAAGCCCCTGTAAACAATGCAGACCCTGACTTCACTTGGATCTCCAGTGCATGTGCTGTATAAAGAGAAATAAAAGAATAAAACAGTAAAACGAAGCTGCTGGGAGCTAGCTTGCGTTGCAGAAAACACAAGGAAAAAGAAACACATAGCAATAAATAACTATACAGTGGCGGCCCGGCCCCTCTTTAGGCGCAAGGCTGAACGAACACAGCCTAGCCTGGCTGCCTCTTGTTCTCTTTTATTTTCTTTCATCACCAAAACAACAGAACTTACTTTGTTCAATTTCTTCAATTTTATTTTCTTTTCCTGTTTAATAGCATCGCCAATTTAATGTGTGTCCTTTTAGCCTGTCTCTGGTTCATATTTCACCTCTTTTTGTTCTTTTATCGTTCATTATTTTTGAAAGAACACAAATTCTCTCCATTTTTCTCTCTCTCTCTGTGTCCATATCAACAGCCGTGTTCTCGCCATCAACGCCCCTGCTCGCTCTCTGCCATACATTGGAGCTTCTGTATTTATTCTGCGGCAATAAAAAGCGGCAAGGAGTGGCATTGATTAATCGACATTTGGCGGCTGCTCACCTGTGATCGCTACATAGCTCCTTAGAGAGACAGAGCGGATTATTCTGACGACTCCTCAGCCTCGTCTACAGACTCCTGTCTCTTGGCTCCCCTCCCCCCCCCCCTCTTTGTTTTTTGTCCTTATCCACCCATCAACAATGTCGTCAATAGTTGACTCGTCGGCTTCGTCCATCACTGTTTCGGGTAGGTCCCAGGCTGCCAACTAATCGTCTCTACAAAGCTCTTGCTGACCCTGCGGCGCTCGCTTGTTCTCAGTGAGAATCCGTCCCTTTACTATTAGAGAAGCGGCGCAGATGACCCGTACTGAAGAGTCAACTTTGTTTCTGGGTGATGGCTCGCTGGCCGGTGTTGCCACGCCAAAACTTCACACTCGTGGGCTCAGAAGCGTGATAAAAGTGATTGATGACCGCTGTTTGTGAGTTCTTGTCCCTGGCGGGTGTCGGCGTGCTTTCCATCCTCCCCCTCCCCCGCGGCATTAAACCGAATCTAACCAACCCCCAACCCTCTTCACACGCCTAGAGTTTTCGACCCCCCCGAGGATAGCCCCGTGCAAAAGTTCTCCCGAACTGTCGTGCCAACTGGCAAAAAGACAAAGGACCAAGTCTTCGCCTTTGACCGCATCTTCGACGAAAATGCCACCCAGACCGACGTATACGAGGCCACGACAAAGCGTCTGCTCGATAGCGTCATGGACGGCTACAACGCTACTGTATTCGCCTATGGCGCCACTGGCTGCGGAAAGACCCATACTATCACCGGCACCCCGCAGGAGCCCGGAATCATCTTTCTCACCATGCAGGAATTGTTTGAGAAAATTGACGAAAACAGCCAGGACAAGGTCACCGAGATCTCGCTCAGCTATCTCGAGATCTACAACGAAACCATTCGCGACTTGCTGGTTCCGGGTGGAAGCAAGCAGGGGCTTATGTTGCGCGAGGATACGAACCAAGCCGTAACTGTAGCTGGTCTGACAAGCTATCACCCCAAGAATGTGCAAGAGGTCATGGATATGATCGTACGCGGAAACGAATATCGCACAGTCTCGCCTACCTTGGCCAATGCCGTGTCCTCCCGCTCACACGCCGTGCTTCAGATCAACGTCGCCCAGAAAGACCGCAATGCTGCCGTAAGCGAGCCGCACACGATGGCAACACTCAGCATTATCGACCTTGCTGGGTCTGAACGAGCAAGCGCCACCCAAAACAGAGGAGAGCGCCTTATTGAAGGCGCCAACATCAACAAGTCTCTCCTAGCTCTGGGGTCGTGCATCAATGCCTTGTGTGACATGCGCAAGCACAACCATGTGCCCTATCGAAACTCAAAGCTCACCCGATTGCTCAAATTCTCGCTGGGCGGGAACTGCAAAACAGTCATGATTGTGTGTGTATCCCCCAGTAGCGCGCACTATGACGAAACGCAAAACACTCTGCGTTATGCCAACCGGGCCAAGAACATCCAGACCAAAGTGACGCGCAATGTGTTTAACGTCAACCGCCACGTCAAGGACTTCCTGGTCAAGATTGACGAGCAAATTGCCCTGATTAACGAGCTCAAGGCACAGCAAAAAGACGCCGAAAAGAACTTCCTCGTCAAGTACCGCAAACAAGCCGAAAAGCGCGATGCGGCGTGCAAGGAGGGCATCCAGAGAATCCGCGCAGCATACGACAATTCGGCCAGCGAACGACAAGAAAAGATTAACAGCGTGCGCCGGCTCAAGGCTTCTGAGAGGCGAATAGCACTGCTAGGCGCATGGATTGATGCCTTCGAGAGTGCAGCGGCTGCCCACCTCAACAATGACATGGACGACCAGCCTTCGATCCCAGAGAGTCTCGCAGCTGTGCGTAAGACGGCAGAAAACATCATGGTTGAGCTGGAAAACAACCGGCATATTCTACACCAGAAAATGGAAAAGACGCACTGGGAACGAGCTGTTGAAACCGCCCTGAGCCACAGCATCAAGCAGCTCCCCGATAAGAGTGCCGACGGCTCTGAAATTAATCGCCTGCGCCAGGAGGTTGACATGCTTAAGATTGAATTCCAAGCTCAGATGTATCGCGAGATTGTTGAGCAGGACAAGGCTGGCGACTCGGCACTGATGCAAGTTTTGCTGGCGGCGCAACTGGAGATGCTGATGGCTCTGAACGATACTATGGGGATGAGCGAAGAGGATGCAGTTGCCAAGGCCAAGCTAATCATCAACCGACTACTAGAAGCCGGCCACAAGGCCGTGTCTCATGTTGTCAAGCCTGACGGCACTCTGGGCGGTTTCGACGTTTCAGGGATCGGGTCGCATGCACATTCTCACTTTGGCCTTGCAAAACGCGGAGCCGCAAGCGGAGCAGGAGGGACTCCGCGGCGGCGAAAGTACGCCCGCGACTCCCTCGGATTTTCTGGCAACAGCAGTCTCGGCTCGTCCTATACCGGTCGTGGTCCGGCCTCCCGCCTTGGATACTCCCGGGCTTCGATCGGCGACCACTCTGCAGTCAGTGCCACAGCCGCATTCTCCGCTTCCACAATATCCCAAGGGCCGTCCTACACTACCAACTCCCGCCAAGCATCTAGTCAAGTCCAAGTCAATGGAGTCTCTAACGGTCAAGGAAACGCCGCCACGGCCTCTTCCTCCCTCGTATCCTCGTCTTCCACGCTCCAAAACAACGCCTCTTCTCACTACGCCGCAAACCCCGGAGCTGCGGCGTCGGGCCAGCTCCTCTCGGCTACCGATTCCAGTTCCGAAGTCACCGGTGCCAACTACAACCAAGAGTCCCTCGTCCCTGGCCCGTTCTCTACCGCAGTCACTTCACCGCTAAGGAATTCGCCACGGCGCAGAAAGGCTGGACTAGGCGCCCGCGTTAGCGCTTCGTTCACGCCTGTGAAGCGTCTCAGCCTAATGCGGCCACCTTCAAATTTGAAGCGCAGTGTCAGGTGGCGAGACGACGACGAGCAAGGGACCGGAACCCTGGCAGACTTTGCCAACACTCCGCCTCGCTTTTCAATGTCCCCTCACAATCAGCAGCCCCAGGAAAAACAGGGTCTCTACCATGGCCCCATGTCTCCGAGCTCAAGGCTAGCACATTCATCTTCAGCGGCTACCACTGCTTCAGCCTCCTCTTCTTCTATCGATACTGACCTAGAAAAGCCTATGCCAACCCCTCCAGCCTTGCCATCTTATCTCCGACAAACCGATGATAACCTAGAAGAAGGAAATTCCAGTATCATGTCTTGCGATGTCTCTACCGCCTCTATTTCCCGTCCTAACAACCGATTTGCTGCTGGCTTCTTGTCCAAGGCGCCCAGGGCGTCTTCGAGCTCTATCCCTAGCCCCAACGTTTCTGGAATCCCCATATCTTTGTCAGCATCTTCAACATCCTCCCCTGATGCCCTGCGCAACCTGGCCAATTCCAGCGGCTCTGGCACTGGGTCGCCCTCTTCCATTCCTCGGGTCTCAAGCCCGCGCACATATACCGGCGGCAGCAGCAGCAGCGGCAGCAGCAGCAGATTTGGCCTGGATGAAAACAAGTCTCCCGTGCCCTCTTCCTCTGTTTCTACGTCATCGTCTTCCTTTGGTGTGAGTTCCAACGGCGGCGGCCTTTTGCAGCCTGTGTCTCATCCCTCAGCATCTACATCTAATCCCTTGTCCTCATCCTCGTCCATGTCCTCGTCCACTTCCCTTTCACTCCCCTATTCCCACACTACCGGTGGTTCTGGCTCAGGATCTGATAATGAAGGCAGTTTGTCCCCGCGAAAGATTCGTTCCGCAATCCAGGCTAAGGCCAAGCAGGCTAGCAGTCGCCGCATATCCCTTGGCTTTGGAGGTAGTCTCGGTGTCAGCAGTGGCCCCATTATGCCTGGCGGCCGCCGCGTTTCATCTGTTCCTAGCCTGTCCTCAATCTCAGAAAACGGTCGAGGCCCTCCTGGCTCCCGCAGGCAGTCGTCGCAAGGCACTACGGCTGCTGGCCTTAATGGCGTTTCTTCGCGTCGCCGAAGCTCGACTGGCCCGCGGCCCCTGCCCATGATCTGCTCACCCCCACCTTCAAAGCCTGGAGACCGTGCCTTTACATCAGGCCAAGCGCGGCGCATGAATATTGGATCCTCGCCCGGTAAGAACGCGAGAGCTGGTCCTGGAAGCAGCAGTACAAACCGCCGGGTTACTATCAGTGGCTTGGCTGGACAGCCCCTTGGGCAGCCAATTCATGCCCCTGCTGCTTCGGACCCGAACTCCCATTCGGGAACGGGAATTGGCACCGTGGCGGCTAAAGCCCGGCGCGATGGGTCACGAGCGTCCTTGTCAGGGTGGCGGTAAGAATATTCAATGGGCGTTTGATGCTTTCGACGCTGGAATGGGGTAGTAGTGCATATAGCCGGTGCCAAGGATCAATGAGACGGCCTTCATGTTAGACGGTAGGATGACTTTTATTTTATTTCTGTGCTGCAACTTTTGCTGCTTTTCTTAGACACCTATCCATTTTATTTTTGTTATTTTCCACTTTACTCCTTAGGGGGCTCTCCCTCGCAAGATGGATTGGTCTCTACTCTACATCATACACTTCAATAGGAAGGGGGGGGAGGCGTTTCTTTTGTATAAATCACAGGTATAAGTTCCATGTTATGCGCTACTTGGTATCTTGTTCATATAACCGTCCACGTTTATTGCTTTGTTTGATGGTGTATCTCCCTGGTTTATTTATCATCCAATCTGACCACAGGACCCAGAATATCACGGCATAGGGCCGGCCCTAGCTAGGCTTAGCCCTAGGTGTTGTGTAGGTTCGGATCGTGAAAGGCAAGCATTGGCCACTGCATGCTCGAATTCATATCTGCCCGCATGTGCGGCAGGGGCTGACTGGGGTTTATAGTGTATGGTCTTGACGGTCTGTTGAGACTTATGCGATCAGGATTCTCGATTATTGCTTCCGTCCATTCACGCCAGGCGTTTCGGACGCTTTTGCTGCCACTAGGCTCGGTCCAGTCGTACTCGTCATCCTCGGCATCCTGAGTGCTTGGTGGTGGATGTGGCGGCAAAAGCACTTGTGAAGAAGGAAAGGCAAAGTGCTGCTCATGCTCCTCGTAGCCGTCATCCTGGTCGTCTGCCTCATTGGCGTAGTAAAGAGACGAGTTCAAGACCTCGTTGTGCATTGCCTGCGCAGCTGAAGCGACGGCAATGGTCGATGGATCCTGGAGGGTGTGCTGCTGCTGTTGGTATTGGTTTGGTAGAGGTTTGAATGCCTGCTGGGGCTGGCTCTCGGACTGCGACGTGGGAAACGACTTGAGGAAGGTCATATCAGTTTTGAGCGGCATTTGTCCGTTGGAGAGGGGTGGATGCGAGTCAGAAGCTCCGCGTGCACCATCTCTGTTGTGCTGTTTGTAGCGCGTTGACTGGGAATCAACCTCAATTTGCTCCAGGGTCCGGTTGACAATGTCACGCATCTGGTCAACAGCGTGGTTTCCAGCACCTATCAGGCGCGCCACCTCTTTAATTACAGCAAGCCATCCATCGATGGTGCTGCGGAGCCTGTCGATAGATTCGCTAGTAGCGGTAAGCCGCCGTTGCCAGTGGCCGGCCAGTGTCGTAAACAAGAATGCCCCATACATGGACATGGCCGACCAGGTTGTGTCTAGCGACCTGAGTTCCATGAGGCCCGTGACAATTATCAGCATCTTCTCGGAAAGGCCCTCGCAGATGCGCACGTTATCAGCGGCAAAGCGTGCATCGCGGGTCATGGCGACGTTTGGATGGCGCAGAAAGAACCGGAAGCGCACTTCGGTCTCCTGGATGTACAGGATTGTCACCGGGTCACTACCAGGCGGAAAGGTGGCTAGTGGCCCAGGCTCGACGACCAGCTCTGACGGCAGCGAGCTCTTCCACGACTGCAACCGGGACTCTAGCTCTGCCACGGCAACAGCGTACACATGCGGGTCGCGCTTGGCGCTATAGAGGTGCGAGTACAGATCGATAAACAGCGGCATGGAACGGAAGAAGGCGATGCCGGCCCAGTAAGGGCACTTGAGGTTTTTGGAGCTATCAATACCATGCTCTGTTATCATGTCATCATGGACAGGCTCGGGGAAATCGACATCATAGTCACGATTCGTCACCGGCATTGGACGCCCCATGTAACCTTGCATGGTGACGTTTAGCAAGAGAATGACCCACCACAGGCGGTTGCGCATTTCGATCTCGATCTTATTGAACTTGGCCGGATCTGGTCGGCGGTTCAGGTTCATGGACCAGGCCCGCGCAAGGGCCTGGTTGCTAAGAATGATAGTTGCGTGTGGCTTTGGAAAGTTCCGGGCGTGGATAGCAAGCAGAGCTATGGCCTGGCAAGCCTGGATTGACCGCTCAAAAAGAAGCTCATAGAAGTGGCTCAAGGCATAGTGGTAGTAATTGTTGCTGAGATCGGTGTACCTAGCCTTGTCCATAGTAGAATTGCTGTTACGTATTCCATAGTGAAAGAGCATGGTTGAGTAAATCATGTAGACTATCACGGATTCGGAGGCAGTAGGCTTGTACCCAGGTTCGTCGTATATTCGTTCCAGCTGGCGCATGTGGATGTTAGATCACGTCATCTACCAAGGGTTTCGGTTTCGGGGGGGCAACGGTATACGACAGCTACGACAACACGTTGGTAGTGCATATGTACCGCACAATGAACTCACCATTTTCCAGATCGTAGGCTCGTGCAGCATAGGCAAAAACTTCTCAAGCATAAGGAAGTACCACTGTGTATATCGAAACGCATCCGCACGTGGTGGCAGCTCCATGTCTTTCAATTTAGGGTTCATATTCATCATAGACTGCATCAGCGCCTGCACAGACTTGTTATATCGAGGTGTGAACGCTCCCGAGTTCAAGGCCCCTTCTTCGTAGTCTGGCCACTCAAAGTCGCCTGTGTCAATGATGGTGCCCATGATAAGCAGCTTTGTGCCGGATAGCGAGCTAAGAGGTGCCGCGTCCATGCTGGCGCCGATGTAGCCTACATTGTCGGCCTTGAGAGTGCTTGGGAAGTAGCTTAGAGAGTGGATTAGAGACGGCGTGCTGGATTGCCGGGTTGAGCGAGAGGGCGGCGTTGCCGAGCTCAGCCCCCGGTTCGCATGGCGTGGAGATGACACCAGGCTGTTTTCCATGGCCCAAGGACGGTGGGGAGACTCCGCAGCGTTCTGGCCTAGGCTGTCGTTGCTGTCATTCTCGCAGCTGACTTTTGCGACTTTGCGCAGCCACAAAGACTTGTACTGGTACCAACCATGTTCGGGACTGGGCTGCTGTGGTGGCTGCGGCTGCTGTTCTTGCGCTGCGAAACTTTCGCAGGACGCAGATGGCTCGACGTCTCCTGATTCCGTCTCCTGAGCGAGGAGCGGATGTGGAAAGACCTGAGTACCATGGGCTAGAAGCAGGGTTTCGACGTCTTGAAGACGCGCCTGAAGAGCCTCAATCTGGGTTTCCAACTCCTTAAGGTAGCCTCGGCGCTCGGTTCGGCCAGTAACGCGGTCGGTGACAAAGCAACTGATTTTTTGATACACGCAGTGTGAGCATCCATCGGGCAATGCATCGCAGCGGATTTTTCGCACCTAAAGACACGTCGCCCAATTGCGTCTGTTAGAAAGAATGGACTACTGGCGTGTGATGGAGATCCTAGGCAAACCTGGTCTAGCGGTGGCCTCTCATTTTAGTTGCTTTCTTAGACATACCTTGCAGCGATCGCAAGCTTGGCCTGTGCGTGTTGAAGATTGGAGCTTAGTCTTGACGACTGTGGAAAATGCGTTGATATTCGCTTTGGCCCTTTTAGACAGCGGCTCGCTTGGTTGTTCTGACGGCACTGGTTTTGGGGCAGGAAAGCTTGCAGGCACAGAAGGTGGATCCAAGACGGCCGATTTCAAGGCCGTGTCAGCAGGGTGTGGGTGATTATATGCAGTATCGGCCGCTGCAAATATGGGGTTTGGCCAGGCACTGCTCGAAGAGAAGGACTCTTGGGCCGATCTCTTTACGGGGATTCCCGACATCATGCAGGTCAGAAGAACAAGGTCCCGAGTTTAGAGGGTCAAGTTGACGTAGTGGGTTTTTTTTTCGGGGGGGGGGGGGCGAGAGTGGGCCACGCCACACATATATGAGACGGCAAGTTCCTCCAGTCCAAGGACTTGCTTGACCAGATAACTGAAGAGGTTTGGATAAGAACCGAATTTTCGGAGTGGGGCAGCAAAAGCAGAAGCGATTTTCAGTCCAATGGAGAGGAGGAGAGAGGATTGTGATTGAGTGCACGTTATTGTCAATTTCTATACGCTATATTTGGGGAGGGAGGGATGGGAGATAGGGGCTTTAGTTTGAGATTAAAGGAGATGAATGGAAAGATCAGCAGCAGAGGCGAAACAGACGCGTGCTCAAAGAAGATGCAGAGAACACGAGTGTAGAGTAGAAGCTAGAGCAAAAGAGGGAGTTTGCATGTCTCAATTCGATTAGAGTAAGCCACTTGATCGAGAGAGCGCACGCGGGTCATCAAACAAGAGACGGATGAAAATAAAGAAGAAAAAAGGTTACATATAAGAAGAAACCCAAATAAATTAAACCAAATTGGAAAAAAGGAAATCCCCCCTCCAAAGGAAGCCCTGAACACAAGGCCACAAGCCCGAGTTATTTGGCTCGGCCGTAACCGTAGACTCGAGGCCAAGATCAGATCACTCAAAGGATGAAAGACAAGCAGAACAGTCGGAAAAGCCACATGAATGAAAGCCAAACCGGGCTTTTCCTATGTGCATAGCAGGCTGTTAGCTTACAGCCAAAGGCTATGACGTAAATAAATTAAAAATAGACTCCTGTGTACACAGCTACTAAGAGCAACTACTTGCTGCACAGCTACTTTACAGGCAGGTACTAATGTACCGGCTGGGGTGTGGATTGAAGCTGTACTTGGTAATTTCCGTGAGCCAACGGCCTGCAGGAGAGAAGCCGCCAATAAAATGGCGGATGAGCTAAAATGGCATCGACAAAAACAGTCATCTGCTCGATAAAGCAAAAATAAAATAAGCAGCGACACGCGGGACGTCGATGGCAAATCTCTGGATGGGGTTTCCAGCAAAATTTCCGGATCAAAGAACGAATGGAAAATAAAAAGTCCCAAGGGAGACCCCACAATCCCAAACCTCGCCGCAACGGCAAAAAGGTCAACAGTCAAGTCGGGATTATGTAAGCAAAGCTACACACACAAGGTAACTGCCAATTCAAGATTTTCTCCGTTCCAAGTAAATGGTGTCAGAAACAGAAACAACCAGATCTAGAGCGGACTAAGACTCGGGCAAAACAGGCAAGAGGCCAAGGACAGAACAAGCCGAAAAAGGAAAGAACGGACACACAGACGTACGGACGTAGACGTACGGATTTACAGACGTACAGATTGGACTACCAGGCCTAGACTGCACTAGACTATTACAAGCCATGTCACACGGCTATACCGTACAGACGCAGAGCTTGATTGATAATAGACAGGAACGTATTTATGGTTGATCGAACTGTCTCCGCTAGTTTGAGACAAAGTCTCATAGTACAGCGACCAACTAGGGATTGCTCTTCAACAAGCTAACCACAGCTAGCGGTGTTTCCAGCCAATGGCAAAATATCCCACCAGCCGCCCTTTCAGGAGGACGAGGATAAACAGGCCCATTCATGCTCTTCCTTTGACTAGGTCTGACCACAGAGAGATCCCATGACGCAATACAAAAGCAATCTGGCTCAGTGGCCTGTCGGGCTGGCTTGACAACTCGTGAAACGCTTGCACACACCCGCTTTATTTGCGTGTTTGTCGACACAGGCAACGACACAACACACAAACAGGTTAATTCAGGCAAGTGCATATCGACAGCCACAAGAAATCATGCCACCTGCTCTCAAGCTCTACTTAGACTAGCCGCATCTTGAGATCATCTCCTCTTGCCCATGCTGCCACATTCTCTACCTGCTGCTCATACCACGACTCCAGCACCTCGCGTTCCACGTACCCCACGTGCGGTGTCAGAATAACCTCGCTGCGTCCCTCTTCGCCCCAGGCTGTGGTGCGCCATTCGCTATCTATCGGCAGAGGCTCGGGCTCAAACACGTCCAGGGCTGCTCCCGCAATGCGGCCCTGCTTCAGTGCTGCCAGTAGATCTTCCTCGCGCACTATAGGGCCACGAGACGTGTTGACAAAAAAGGCAGAAGGCTTCATCAACGCAAAGTCTGCGGCTGTGATGCTCCCCCGCGACTTGTCTGACAGCACAATGTGTAGGCAGACAACATCGGCTTCTCGAAAAAGCCGCTCTCGGGAAACCGCCTGAAAGGTTTTCAGCCCCGTTACATGGTCCTCAGCCGGCAGTCCAGCCTCAGCAGCCCGCCCGTCAGCCACCTGTTGTGTCAGATTTGGACTCCAGGCAATGACTTTCATCCCAAAGCCAAGACTCAATGTCCGTGCCACTGAGGTTCCCAGTCGACCAAGCCCGATGATTCCCAACGTCTTGCCGCCAAGGCCAACGGCCACTGTCCGTTGCGTCTGCCAGCCGCCAGTTGCCATGCTCGAAGTGGATGCAGGGATCGCCCGGGCCAACGCCAGGACTAGTGCAACAGTATGCTGGGTGGTGGAGTCAGTTCCATAGCCGCCGCCCGACGGCGGATGTGCTGTACCTGCGACGGGGATAGATCTCGCCTCAAACGACGGGAGATGGAGAGAAAGGTTCCGTTTTGATGTGGTGAGAAGCAGCTTTAGGTTTGGGAGTCGATCGACCAATTCAGCAGGGAACGGTGTGCGTTCACGCATTGTACCTACAATCCGCCCAGTTAGACTACTTTCCGAGATGGGCCGACAACGATCAACCCACAGATTACATCTGCCGGGAAAAGCCTCTCTACTAGTTGCGAGCGACACTGATCGCTAGTAGATGCAAGCCCATATCCAGGCAAAGTTTCCGGGAAGTAAGATACAGCAAACTTTTCAGGGTCAAGAGTGCCAAAGGCTTTGGCAGAAATGCCCAAGTAATCATCCAGAACAGCAATAGAAATCATAGCGGCTCGAAGTAGCGACGTGGTGGTTTAATGAGATTTTCCACGGAAAATTGGATCGTATGATAGAAACTAGAGCTTCGGCTCGCATAAATACTCGTTGCCGAAGCAAATCACTTGCTGGTATGTGTTTAGCCAGGAACACTAGTCTTGATCAGGCTGAATTCTTTGCCGTGAAAAGAAGTCGCTAGAAAGGGC
Source organism: Ceratocystis destructans (assembly GCA_038407095.1). Classification (NCBI taxonomy): domain Eukaryota; kingdom Fungi; phylum Ascomycota; class Sordariomycetes; order Microascales; family Ceratocystidaceae; genus Ceratocystis; species Ceratocystis destructans. Next base: position 22,596 of record JAXASZ010001186.1, read on the forward strand.
TTGTATTCTTACAACCCTTTAGAATGAGAAGACCTAGGGTTTTATTCACTCTTGAAAAACAAGAAGCTACAAGCTACAAGCGAGACATAGAGCAGGTGCAGCTTACATATACGTTACAAGCTAAGCGTAATGCCCTGATACCTGACCCCATGTATCACAAGTTCCCTTTGGCTCCCTTGATCTTGGAATCTCGTTCCTGACATTATGGAGCAGGCTAAAGCGAACAATTGTGCTGAAGCTGAGGATATTTTGAACTTCTACCCCCACCAGCGAGTCGTGATAGTTGCGCGTATTTAGAAGAAACATTATAGGGTATGCTCAGTTAAGCTATGAGCTTAACAACGAAACACTGTGTTGTAAGGAGTTGATCCTATCGTGTGCATGGACCAGAGGATGGCTAATGAAGTGTCCCTTGACCAAGAAGTTAACAACAAGACAGGCCCTGCCAAATAACAGCGAGCGTGCAGTAAATCTTCCTTAGGAGGCGAGATCCTCTTGTAACCCCCAAACAGAGCCTATTCTCGGCATTATGGTTACCAGTCGGTTGCTGCTTAGCTCGCGGACCCGCCAAGTACGTACAACCATGTGGATGCAATGCGGGCAAATACGTGGACGCGGCCCCTTAGTCTTTTCCCTTAAAATCGCCAGTGTACTGTCTGACAGCTTCGAGCACATGCGGATGTGCTCAACAACAGCCCTTCGCTGGTGTTAGCGGACAGGGGCGCTGGTTACAGACAAATCTGGTTATCAAAGCACAGCTTATTTTACCAAATTGCATCCAACAGGCATGAGAATACATTGACTGTATTCACTGTCTACCGGCGGGAGGTATAATGGCTGATATTCGAGACACAAAACTCGACTTGGCTCTCTAGGCACCTGTTGATTAGTACACAAATTATCAAGAAAACACCCGGGGTTTTTGGAATGCAGCCTTAGCACTAAAACTAGACATTTCGAGAAACTCAATCTTTGAACGCCGTCATTCTTACGATCACCAACCAGCATTCCAGAATACCAACGCAGCAAGCAACACTACTTTCAGCCATGGCAACAACTAGCAATGTCTGTGGCTGGTGGCTTAGATAGAACTGACTGGCTCCGCAACGAGATCCCGGCCTGAATCGAGTTTCCTCGGGGCTGGGCGAGTTTTAGTGCAAAGAAATCAAGGGGACGGGATGCACGAGCCTGTCCTGTGTGCAGACCTCGTACTTGTTTGTTCGTTCGACATATTCAACACCTACCTATCGATTTTCCACAAAAACGCAACGGCATGTTTTCGATGGAAGCATCTTATGCTTTGATTTGATTTAAAGATATTTATCGTCTACTGTAATCACTAGAATCAAACGACGCAAGACCGTCAGGTCAGTGTGCACAACCGCAGTGTTTATGGGCACCATTGCGGCCGGCCGAGATCGTCAAACACCCTTGGGGATGTGGTCTAGTGGTATGACGGCAACTCTCCCTCCTACAACCCTCGGGGGGGGGGGGGGGGGTTCTTTTGAGGTCTGGTACCTTTTCTTTTCGGGTTGATGGTCGCCAACAGTTATGACCCC
>JAXASZ010000381.1:0-24122 GCA_038407095.1 Ceratocystis destructans
TGAGAAATGAGTTGGATAGGTGGATTGGCGGAGTTGAAGTGGGTTGGAGGGGGGGGGGGGGGGGGGGGGGAGGAAGGAATGGCTTGGAGGAGGGAAAAGAAAAGGAAAAGATAAAAGAAAAGAGAATCAACCTGTTGAGGAAAAAGGAGCAGCAAGGGAGAAGGAAAAAGAAAAACAAAAAAGAAAAGGGATGGAAAGAAGAATAAAGAAGAAGAAAATAATTGCCACCAGTTAAAGCATCGAGGTATATGTGAGCGGGAAAGAAAAAAAAGGTAACAAGAAGAATGAAGCTCTAAAGAGCCTGTTCAGAGTCTCGGATCAAGCAAAGTGTAATAAGGGAGTGCCTTAAGAAAATAAAGATAGAAAAGACTTCTTCCTGGCGATGAGCTGGGGACTAGTCTTTATGAGCAGCGGAAACTAAGAAGGAATAGCGGTGGAAAAAAAGGAGCGTATAGTCGAAGTAAAATTATAAAGAGACCAAAAAACAACGGTTGAGAGCTGTCGTGAGACGAAGAGGTCGGGGGCGAGCAGTGACACAGTGGCCGGTATAGCTGAGCGAAGTGCAAACTAATTGGATGGTAGATGGAAAGAAATGACGGTAGATGGCATCAGGGATGAAGAGATAGATATTCGAGGCAAGAAAGATTTAGGGATAACTGTAGGCTGGTGGTATGGGTTTTGTCTCCGGGTGAGAGACACGAGTATTGGGAGATGGGGGATGGACGGGCTGTTGGTAGATATATTGGCAATTGAAGCAAATGATGTGAGGGGGCGGAAATGAAGAGAAAGACAGAAGAAAGGAAGACGCAGAGTGATGGGCGAATGTGTGTGTATGTGTGTGTCTGTGTGTGCGTGTGCGCGCGAGCGTGTGCTAAAGTCAGATGTTGAGGCAGAATTTGGGACAGGTTGGTACTTGAAACAAACAAGTAGAGTAATAGACAGATATGTATGCCATCATGACCTAGTCCGCCCACCATGGACAGACGCGACACAAACGGTGCCCCAATGTTGCCACCCGCATGCACGCATGTACACACACACATTGCGCCGCAGAAATTTGTTTCTCTAAACGCCTCATAATACAACGCAGCGATGCTTCTGGCGGTAGTAGCGGTTGTTCCCGTCAGGGGCCGAGCCGTTCGACTGCTGGCGCGAGGATTTTGCCGTGTTTTGGCGGCCAGTGACTAGCTGTGGTGGCCGTGAGACCTGCTGGCGTTGATCACGTAGCTTGCGAACAACGTCATAAAATGCCTTTTCAACATTGACGCAGTTCTTGGCTGAGGCTTCAACAAAGTCGCAGCGAAGCTCCCGCGCTAGCGCATGGCCCTCCTGCGTGGACACTTCTCGTTCTGTCACCCGGTCGCTCTTGTTACCCACGAGCATCACTGAGACTGGCAGCTGGGGCGAGGTTGCTGCTACTGGCGATGCGGGATAGGATGGAGAGGTGGAAAAGGACTCCTTGACCCGCGTGATTTGCTGGTGGAACTTGCGGATGCGCGTGAACGAGGACCGTGACGAGATGCTGTATACGAGGACGAAGCCTTCGCCATCCCTGATCCATTGATCACGCAATGCTGTGTACTCTTCCTGGCCTGCCGTGTCGAGCACCTCGAGCATGCATGGCTGATTATCGATTACGACTTGCTTGCGATAGGAGTCTTCGATCGTGGGGTCGTACTGGCGGAGGGGGGGAGGCGAAGGAGAGGAGGAGGTTAGCGAGAAGGTCTTGTAGTGGCTGTATCGGGAAAGGGGAGGGTGATTGTAGGGAGGGCGAGCGAGGGCTGAATGGAGAACGCAGGACAACAGGGCGGGCGGAAGATGGGAGAATGAAAGACGGAGAGAGGGAGACGAGGAAAGGAAGCAAAACGAGGGGCGAGAACAGCGCCAGCTGTCGAGAACGCCAAACGAGAAGGGGGTTAAAAAAAGGGACAACGGTATAATTCTAGACTGGCAGAGCGACGGCTGCCGGCAAGGCTGCGGCCTACTACAAAGCCTTGCTTCACTCCACTTACAGTTTCAACAAAGTGTTGTAAGCAGAGCTGGATCGTCAGCGCTGTCTTTCCAACACCACCGTCACCAAGGACCACCAATTTATACAGCACCATGCGGCCTGCCATTGTCACAAAACAGTCTGAAGGGAGGCTCGAGGCGATACACGTGGGGGGAGGAGGGGGTTTATTTCGGTTTGATGGCTTGGTTTGCTGGCTTTGCTGAGGGTATCGTTTAACGTCTAGTAGATGCTGGCGTGGTTGCTCCGTCGTGTTGCGTTGCTAAAAGTCCGAGCCTGGTCTATGGCCGAGGGAGAGCGAATAAAAACAAAATGTGTTCTGTTTCGGCTTGTCTGTAGCCTGTTTCTGGCGTTCCTGGGTTGAGTGCAATTTCTGTCTTTGATCCAGAGACGGCAGTTGGAGGGCGGGAGATGGGCGAGGTTTTTCTGCGTTTAGAGTGCGTTGTTGCGTTGCATTGGCATATTTGACTTGGTGGTTGTTATCTGCAAAGCCCTTGGTGAATGAGGAGAGGTTGAAGGCTAGCTCAGCGATAGTACGGCATAGCATGACCGTAGAGGTTATGGAAGGATGAAGGGTTACGAGCTTTGATGCTTGGGTCAGGGCTACGGGGGGGGGGGGGGGGGGCAGGAAAAATGAGAGGACCCTAAGACAGATCGCTAACCCTAGGATAAGGAAGAGGAGAAGGAGAAGGAGAAAGGAGAAGAGAATGGAAGGGGCAGGGCAGGCAGGAAGAAAGACCCTAAGTAGACGCGACCCTAGATGGAAAACGGACGATAAGGGTCTATCCGGTCTATCTGGTCTCGCTATTAATGCTGCTGCTGCTGCTGCTAGCTAGCGGCCACTATACTGCGTCGTGGTCACCTTTGTGTCCGTTCGTTCGTGTCCCTGCTTTGGCCGAAATTGTGTGGCTAAAGACCGAACGATGCAATCAAATCACGATGCAGAAATGTACCGACTTAGTGTACGCGGAGACGCTAGAAGCCCGTCCATGCACTCACTGCCTGCCAGTGCCAAGTTTTCCATATACAGTGAATGAATGGTAGGAGACATCCCAGGCGTTTCTTGGTGCTCGCTAACAGTCGACTGGCAGTGTCTGCATTAATCTTCAGCACGTTCCTTGTTGGGATTTTTGCGCCGTAGAGCACTTCAAAACTGAACCGTGCTTGAGAAGCCCTGGAAAGAAAGCCAACAATCGAGCGCGCTCGTATATTCCTGTGGGCATCGATGTTGTTCGTGCGAGCTGGTTGAGTCTCCCCACAAGCTGAAGGAGCAATGGCCAATGTATATAAGATGGGCGAATCGCCCCAGAGCGAACATCGTCGTCATGGAAAGCCTGCTGGACATCTCATTCTCAGCGGTACACCCGGAGCGTTAAGATCGAACTTGCAATGAAATTCCAAGCTGCACTACTGACGGCGTGCTCGGCTACTACTCTTGGCGTTCACGCCGAGACATCTGCTGAGCTCGTGCCCGATATTCCATCTTCTACGGGTGAAGCCGTTTGCGATACGCCCGAGTGCGAGAGTGCGGCTCGCGAGATTCTCGATAGACTCTCGCCGAACTACCTGAATATGAACCCTTGCTCCGACTTCGATGAAATGGTCTGTGGTGGCTGGCGTGATAAGCACCATCTTGGGCCAGACCAGTACCAGCTGTCCACTAGCATGCTCGTGGAAGAGCAAGTCAAGGCTTCTCTACGTGACGCTGTTGAGAAGCATCCATACAAGGACGGCATGTCAGCGGCTGGCATCAATTTCAACAAACTCAAGGCTTCCTACGACGCGTGCATGGATCAAAAGACGCTGACTGATCTCGGCCTCGGACCTCTCCGCGTGCTCCTGGAGGAGGTTGACCGATCCCAGTCTATCAACGACTATCTCAAAGTCTTGATGGGCAATGGCGTCGCCACTCTGCTGAGTCTTGAGCCGCACGCCGATTTCCACAACCCAGGATCGCATATCTTGGGCGTGTTTGCACCATCAAGCTTGGGACTTCCTTCAAAATACTACTACAGCGATGAAGAGATGCTTGACCAGTATGGGGATGTCATTGCGCACACGCTTGGTGCCTTGTATCCTGATGTATCAGGAACTACGTCGCGCAAGATTGTTGATCTCGAGATTAAACTTGCAGCGTTTATACCAGACGATGACTACAGCAAGACAGGAGTAGTAAGTTTCCTTTGTTCATAAGCGATGTATACTGTTTACTTGTCTGACATTGTGCTGTACTAGCTTGAGGAAAACACCATGAGCTTGTCCGACGCCGCTCAACTTGTGCCCCAGATCGACCTGGAGGGCCTTGTCAAATTCTTTAAGCCCGATGGCGCTTCTGTTGATTACGTTTTCATGCACCACCCCGGGTACATCCGGGCTTTGTCCGAGATCCTGGAGAATGAACCACGTGAAGTTCTCCAGGCCTATTTCCGCTGGCAAGCCATCACTTCCTATGCTGACTACGTCCAAGATGATGTCTTCAACGACTTCTACCGCCTGCAGAGCCAATTCTTTGGGCTGGAATTTGTCGAACCAGCCCCATCTCGTCGATGGCTAACTTGTATTAACCATCTCGAAAAGGGGCTTGGATGGAGTCTGGGAAACATGTTCCTATACTCTTCCTTTCCCGTAAAGAGTCAGCGTCTTGGCGAAAAGATTGTGAAGGACATCAAATCGCAGTTCCAGAGCAAGGTGTGGGAATCTAGCTGGATGGACTACGATGCGAAGATTATAACTGCACTGAAAATTGGTAAAATGGACTTTGATGTTGGCTATCCCTTCTCCAGTGAGCCAGATGCCCGAAGCGCGGATGAAGTCGACAGATACTATAGAGATGTCCATGTCCGCCCCGACACCTACTTTGAAAACGAGAAGTCTATGCGACGATCTAATGTTCGGAAGAGTTGGGAGTCTCTCACTCAAATTGGTAAAAAGACTGAGTGGCATGAGAAGATAACTACCCCGATTGGTACTTATTACCCGGCCATCAACAGATTAGTGCTTACTGCTAGTCTTTTGCAACCGCCTAGCTTTGGAGCTAAGATTCCAGCCTACATCTCATATGGCAGTGTTGGGTTTATCACAGCACATGAGATGGGCCACTCTATTGGCTTGCTCGGACGTCATTACGATCATGAATCTCAGTTTGGATCTTGGTGGAGTGATGAGACTCTGCAGGGCTTCAACGACAAGGCCCAGTGCTTTGTTGACGAGTACTCCAAGCTCACGGTTCCTGACTACAATGGGGAGGATTTCCACATCAATGGAACTTCGACACTGGAAGAGAACGTGTCCGATTTCTATGGATTGTCGGTGGCTTATAACGCCTGGGCGAAATACTCCAAGGGATCGACGGGCAACCCGCTACTCCCAGGGCTTGACTTTTTCACTCGAGACCAGCTGTTTTTCGTGTCTTTTGGCTCCCTGTGGTGCAGTAAGTCTACCTCTGAATCGGTGCTTAATGAGGCTAATATCGGAGCATATACACCCATGGGCCTGCGGAACAATGCTATTGTGGCGCATAGCCGAGAGTTCCAGCAGGCCTTTGGATGCCCTGCTAAGGAGCCAGCCTGTGAGATCTAGGGCTTAGTCCTTGGAGGAGGAGGAGGAGGGTACAGGCATTTTAGCAGGAATACACTTACTATCTAAAACCCGAGTCGTAAATGAGTGTGAAAATGACAGGGTGCTGGACGGCACTGCTCGGTGGCTACGACCCTCATAGCTCGGGTCAATGGGCAATGCGTTTCTATAGTAGTGGCTTTGTGAAGCATTGGAAACAAGGTCTGATGAGGGGATAGGCCATTAGATATATCCTGATTTGCTGGCATGACCTTGGCCACGCTGCTATTTTCTCTTGCACTGGACTTATTCCTTCAGCAAGCTCTTTTCATCTAGTCAGAAAGCCCTGCAGAAGAAAAGACATTGAGGCAAAGCGTCAAGACTCTAGACATCAGGGGCATGTAGAACTCAGGTGACTTAACAGCTATGTGACGACACAGCCCTAGAAAGTGCATGGCATACAACTAACCACCACCACCACCACCACTGACCATCCCTAGCCATAGCGTATGGAGAATTCTGATGTTAAGCCTGGAGTCCTATAGGCATATGGCTGGCTAGTGTAGGAGGGGGTTGCTTCATCAACCTGCCTCTTTTGTGCTCCCACTATCGCCGCAAGTACTACACTATGCCTGGGCGACTGGCTAATTGGAGCTTAGACTTGTACTGGCTCAATATTTACAAGAATCACCAGAACCAAGCGATGCCGGATTGTCTGTCTACCAGACGTAATTAGCCCTCTGAAAGTAGACCACGGGCTTCTGATGACAGAAGCGCTTGTACCTGTAAACGAACTTGCTACTCGCGCTCATGCTATAGTCATCGCTGGAAAACAAAACCTCCTAACGTTGCCCAGTAGTTAAGCTTTGTCGGCTTGCTGTAGTGTAGCACTTGGCGCTTTGTCTCAGCACCTCCATGGTAGGGCCAAGCATAGTACTATTTGAATAGTCATGTCTAGAATGCGCTGATAATACTCAGCTGGCAGAGGCTCAGCGTGGCTCTTTTATCCAGTTCACGTTGCATGGCTTTGGAAGTCCAAGTGTCCCTTCGAAAAGACTGGTATTTGGGAAGTTGTCTCTCATCGAGGTCTTGAAGCTGATCCTGAGTGCATCGGCTGGCCGGTTTACTGCCTGATGTCCTGGAACTTGACGGTGCTCCGCAAGCTGGTGTACTCTGCTGTGCAGTTTATATAGTGCTAGGCTTTTTGGACTGGCCTCCTATCATGTGAGAACGCATCATCTTGTCAATCCCAGACTAAAAAGTACCCGGTTTCCCTGCTCGCTTGCTGAATCGCTTTGCTGTTCTTAGGCTATATACACAGACTCAGATTCTCTGTCATTGATGGTGGAATCTAAAATTGGGTATTCATTGCCCCGAGGACTGCGATTGCTTCTGTATCTGCCGCCGTTCTGCTTTTGCTACATGTGTTGGAGCCTTTCCTCCGGAGCTCACAGTGTGGCTGACCTCGGTCTCGCTGTCGCTATAACGCGAGCCACCCGAGTACACCCAGATTATGACCTGTAATTCCTCATCTAGCGGACTTGGGTGGGCCTTGGCCACCTCCTCTAGCTACTTGGGGTTGATATCAAAACGTCGTTCACCATGCACAAAGCAATCTAGTTTTCTTCAGCAATCAATATTGAAATGGCGAAGGGAACGCTGCGACGAATTTCGAGATTCAATAAAATTAGTCACCATCGGTTCAGGTTAAGGCTCTATCATGATCATATCTTGTCGTAAACTAAGAGCGGTAAGATCACACTGCAGAAGACTACCTAAGACCTAAGCATTATAGCCTTGACATGGCAAGGGACGATTACAAATGGAGCCGAGCCAAGATCAAAGGTGGGAGAGGGGGGTTGTATGCAGCAAGGTTATTCACAAAGTATGAGCTGAGGGGTATGTATAAGACAGATGCTGTGATGGACTGGCCGTAGAGAAACCCAACCTTGTCAGGCTGCAACCCTCAAAACAGCTAGGAGACTCGCCTGTAATGCGTTCAGTCAGTAAGGGATGTCAACAATCATACACGAATCTCCTACGGGTAGAAATGTCGAACAAATGAGTGCAGGAGCCAGATTGGGACTGACTACGTTTAGTATTCAAGGTTCATGCCGGTTGGAAGCCATCAAAATGGCTCAGTTTACTCACATAGTGCAGCTTCAAACAGACAAGTCAGGCTTACAACTTGCCTTGACCCTCGGTGGCTACTCAGAGATAGTCGGCTTGGATCCTCCGCAAGCATCTTCTGTAGGCCTATTTGTATAGTATATCTACAAGTAACTTGCAACGTAACGCCAAGTTATGTAAAATGAGCCCCGCCGTACTAACTGGGCTAGACGAATAAATGCCTGTCACTGCAGTGGGTGGTAGCTATGAGCTGTTCACTCTGCAGTTGAAGGCTTTGTGTCAAAGCTGTATATCTGAGTGCCATTTATGAGGAAGGCACTGGCATCACATAGCTACTATATAGCTGGTACTCGGTCTAACTAGCCAATGAATTGTTTCTGCATCGAGACGCACCAACCTGCACAAGACATTCTTTCGGACTGTAGCACATGTAGAGAGGGTCTTCCCGATAATAGCGTTGGTTGGTAGCTCTGACCGTCGTCTTTTAGAGCTGCCATGGTAGTATTAATGATGCAAGTGAGGAGCGTGGCTGAAGTTCAGAGTTGCATGGCTCTTGCGTATCATAACGCTACCCAGAAGCGGCAAAATCAGCTTGCTAGATACAGATGGCGATGAATGATACGAGGAGAAGAGTGAGTCTTCAAAGATGCAATATGTCTAGAAGTGAAAGGGGAGGGAAGATCGGAGAGAGAAAAAGATGCAGAAAAGATGTGCGTTGAGAGAATCAAGGAAGACTCACTCGCACAGCACACAAGACACTCCTTTTACAAGTGAATGGTGTATTTCAAAAGAATATTGTGTATACAGTAGGACAGCCGGAGTAGGACGTATATATAAGCTATGAGCATAGGGTACAAGTAACCATCCATGACTGGCAGTTCTGTCTTATCGTACTCTTGTACTACTCCAGACGTCTATGACCTGCACTGTGTCCAAAGAATAATACAAAAAGACAATGGACGGATGCAATGACAAATGCCTTTTAGTCTTATGTCCACGCCTGGCTTGAACGGCGGACGATAGGACTGGATCAATGGAGTAAGAAGGAGAGTAAGCACTGGAACGAATGAAGGCAAAGAGGACAGCATGTAGCTGGCCTAGCCATTGCTACCATTAGGCAGTAATGAATCCGATACACTAGTCAGTATTAGATCATGTGACTGGAAGGCATATCACAAGTTTATAAGCAGTGGTGAGCAGTTATGAAGATACTCTAAGCCGAGGTTCTTGTGCAAAGCCACCTCGACTAGCCTACGTACGACCAACTCAAGGAATGCCTAGTTATCTATGAGCTCCTCTTAGTGAGTAAAGATAGGATCCCATCTTACATACCCTTGTTTATTAGCCGCCATTGTTGCGACATCATCTACACGTCAACGCTGCAGAGCCACTGCGACCCTCAGAAACAGGCCCCTGATTTAGTACCGGAATATATCAGACCAAAGAGCCGAGCTGCCAATGTAAGACATTCTAGAGCTACCTTGACGTCTCCTAGCCAAACATACTCTTTGTGTAACAGAGCAAGGGCGAGAATATAGCCGACGCCCGCTATAAGGCATAGAATAGATCTCATTGTTCTTATTATTATTAGCCATTGAGCGTCTTAATTCAACCTTTCCCCTTTGTGAGTCTCCGCCCGACTTCCATCCTTTTGTATTGTACTCCTGAGGGTTTGTGGTGGGGTGTCAACCCTCTCATAGTCACTCAACCGCAAAGGGTACGGGCCTTGGAATGTGTGAGATGCCGCTTTATACATAGTGTGGCATGTAGCAGAATGGCTGCACGAAGTTACACCCATCTATACGTTCCACAGCCGCCTAGTAGTATAAGGATGACTCGACATGCTCTATATTCTTGAATAGTTTCTAAGGTTAACATCGGGTGTAATAGAACCATGAACAAGCTGTGCTATGAACTAGGTGCGACGCATGCTTATCGTGCACGCTGGGTAGGTAGCCTTTCATACTTCTGGACTATAGAGTCTATCAGCCTCTTAGGCGATGTATGATGAAAGGACCACCTGGGAGTAGAGGACCTGTTTGCCTCCCATTGGGTCAATATAACACTCCTACTAGGCGCGTTGTGGAGATGCTGGTAGCTGAGCTCATATGGTACCTTCCGCGCCTGTAAACTAATAGAACTGGCATGGCCACCTGAGTAATGCATCAAATATCCCAACAGTCACAAGACACTAGACATGGCATTATTTGACTGAAACCCTTTCCTTCCGCTACACTTTTCCAGCCAAGAACCATGGAGAGAAATGTTGTGTTGTACAACTATCATCTGCAACAAGAAGCCTGTGGTGGGGTCACTTCCTCGTGTCTTCAAGAGAGCCCATCAACCAGGTCTCGATGGCTTTCACCTGGCTGTGCCTATCGGGGGCTGAGATTCGCTTGTTGTGGCAGTTTATCAACGACTCACACCTACGTTGTCGATACAAACCCATTTGCCCCGAGAAGCTTGCAGATTGCATAGTCTTCCTATCCTCCTGCAACGCAGTATCGCCAATCTCCCAGCTCGACACAAACTACACCAACATCCGCAGCATCACAGCCCTCCGCCTAAACTATTATTGATGGAGTCGCATGCCCGAAGTCGCTGTTGCTAGTGTATGTGGCAGACCCCAATCAGGCCCGAGCTCGGTGCACCTTAGCCGAGAGTCTGACATGCAGCAACAGGTTGTTTGTTTAAAAAGACATGCGCAAATTCATAGTGGCTGAAGGATCAAGGATAGCGATTGGGAAGAGCGGTGTGGACATCGCGAGTGAGACCAACAAAGCAATCTTGCACGCCGATGAAAGTCTGAGCCTAGGCACGGGCGAGCTTCGGTTTAGCTGGGCTCACGTGAAGGCTCTCTCAGCGAATGTCCTGGAACATGGAAGTTTGGTCATCCTTATGCCTCGCCAATGAATGCGATTGCACATCACCAGGGTTCAAGGATCGAGCCTGTTGCCAGGCGAATATAACGGTGACAAGAGTGAAGCCAGCGATAGGCATTTCCTGCCTGGCCTATCTCGATGATGTAGTGGTTTATACTTCTGGCTCCCGAAAGGAGCAACGTGAATCTTCCCGCCGAATCATCCAGACTATCATAAGTTCTCATGTAGTCAAACTCGACACTGCCAGGCTAGACATTCCCCCTATGTTCCATGTCAGCCTGGTCTGCCGAAGCGGAGACGACCTACTGCCATCCCAAGTGCTTTCCAAACCCGAGCCACCACCGTCAGCACCAGAAGAATCAACAGACGATGTAAAGGAAGGAGAACACCGAGTGGATGATATACTGCAGTAATGATGATGAAATTGCCGGTCAAGGAGACTGGTTATGTGGAACTAACTAACCTGGGAGCTACTGATGCACCTTGAGCCTCAAAGAACACGACGAGACTATCCCTGAACAACTTAGGAGAGAATTGTGCTCCGCCCTTACCTAAACGCTACAAGCCCTGGTCCTAGTATAGAAAACGAACTAGGCCTCATAGTGTGGCGTGGCGGTAGCAGCGGACATGATGCTGCTGACACATGACCCCTAGGTCCTAACCATCTGTAGTAACATATGTGTATTGAAGTCGAATTCATCAGGAGCTAGGTTTCCTCTCCGCTCACAACTTCGTGCGCTACATATCTATATCGAGTGTTTACTGCATGTTGTTCCGAATGGAGTTAGAATCTTCACAGCACCATCCATCTCCTAACACCCTAAGCCACATGACATACAGATTATATATCATGTAACAGCACTGACCGCTCTCTAGCGGAAAGTAGAGTGGATAGAATTATCGGAATTGTACTGTAAAACTACTGAACAATACATACTCGAAATCTGCCAGGGAGAAGAAAGAGTGGAATGAAAACAGGCAATTTATCGACATAGTCACCTGGTGTTGTTCCTAGTCGTCGACACTTCACATACCGGCTAAGGTAAAGCCAACAGATTCGAAATGATGTCATGACTGTGACTCTGGGAATGAAACTAGCACCTGAGAGATCTACCAGGTGCTCTGATTTTGAACTCCAGTGCTCGGTGCAGTAGCAGTGAGGACACTGCGAAGCTGCTCATGGTATTGAGCTGCCGTAGGTTGGCAGAATGAGAAAACGCAAGCGTATAGTATCATGTAGGTTACCTTGCAAAAGAAATGGACAACAGCTAACGATCCGAACGCCCAGAGAAAATCAATCTTACCGCCATTAACAATAAGGAGAGGAAGGGAGGCTGGTGTTGAGCTTGGAAGACTGCACTGCTGATCAAGCAGGCCACATGTCTAGCCAGCTCAGCATTTCCTGCTTTCTTGGTGCTTGGAGCTGAACTATACGTGACTGCTAGAATCCAAGGAAGTGTTGTATGCTTAGTAAATGTGCCCTGGCTGTCATTTAAAAACGAGCCTCAAATTTGACCGAAGGTTGGTAAATGATGATTCAGCTAATTACAAGACCGTATGGGTATTATCTACCTCTTGAAGATGAAATCCCTGGGACGTGATCTACTAGGGCTTCTGGATTTATAAATAATACTCGGCGATGGGGGTATAGGGGTGTGGGGGCATGGGGGGAGGGGGGGAGGTATTTTGTACGAGAATATATATAAACCTCGAGACATCTCTTAATCCGTACTTTGGCATTTGTTATGGCATAAGCCATAATGATCCATCTCGTTTGAGAGAGCTAATGGCCTGTGAAAGCTAAGACTGGCTTCAGGTACCTTATGTACGGGACTTCCAAAGCTTCTATTGCTCTACACAGAATCTTATTCAACTCTATAGCAGCTGATGCGCTTGCTGTCTGACGCTTGAACAGAGAAGAAGAGAAAAGGGTATACAATGACTTGGACTCACTATTAGTGCCAGTGTCTTTGGCTAAAGATCTAGGTGCCTTTCAGCGTACCATCCTTCCATCTGTCGGTAATGCCTTTCAATCCATATGAGGCTATGGAAGCAGTATCATGTGAGTCAGTTCTTCACTCAGTTTCACAGCATATAATATACCCCGACTGAAACCGGCAATGTTCGTCAAACGCTGCTTGCGTGACTTCGTAAAGTAGCTCTAGGCCAAGGGGGACGGACTAGCAAAGTGATACGAACGGAGTTGAACATTGATTTGACTGGATAGACCAAACTGTTGCTTGGTGACAACAGAAACTACTGGCCATTGTGATATGCTGCGTAGGGGGTTTAGGTCAGACTTCACATTATTCTGGCCACACAAGTTGTAGGTGATAATCAATATCCAACATATACGAACGGAATGTGCGCGACGTCTAGACGATAGCCACAGCAGATATGGAGAATTGAGTGGCCAGAGAGACCGGAAGCATAGAGCCTTGGTGTATATCTGTGCTACTTGGACTATTTTCTTGCATTACTTGATGATCAAAGCCAGCTTCCTTCGTACACCGCTATACAATGCATATACAAAATGTGTGGTGTGCTGAATATAAAGGGGTGAAGCTAGAGTATTTGACCTGCAATCTTGATCTAAATTGAGTAATTCATTTTTCTAGCACACACTCTGCATGTACATGATAATGAAATATTATATGATTGGTAACATGGCAGAAAGTTACGTGTCAGTCCGGGCTGAGACGTGTTATAGTATTTGGCTTGGGCCGTAATTTGTCAAATACATATATACATATATACATACATACATATATATATATATATATATATAGAGCTTATATCTAGCGACTTGGTACATGAATCCCACATGTTCATTACATTTTCTCTCCTACAAGCACCGTCCTCTTCTTACTGTGTTCCAAGTTAAGCCATGGACTCTTCGCGTGCACAAGCTACACGGCCAGTGGCCCTCCTGTCCTTTGGTAAGTTCATATCAGCTTGGCCTACGGTGATTTTGCTAACTATTCAAGACGGTGGCGGTGTTCGTGGCTTATCTAGCCTATTCATCCTCGAACATATCCTCGAGAAACTCCAGGATGCTCGACATCTAGACAAAAAGCCGAAGCCTTGTGACTTGTTCGACCTCATAGGAGGCACAGGCACTGGAGGGTACTATTCTCACTAGCTTACCTCCCAACTTGAAGACATCTCGACTCACGCTTTCACCATAGGATCAGTGCTATCATGCTTGGCCGACTGGGAATGGATATCCGGTCCGCCATCAGCGTCTACAAAAACCTTATCAATAGCTCCTTTGCTTCGGAGTCAAAGCTCCATACAAAGCCGAATACAGGTGCTTTTCTAACTACCGAGTTGGAAAAGGAAATCAAAAGAGCCATTCGGGAGAACTGCAGCGATCTAGCGTGTAGAGCGCGACAAAGTGATAAAACTAAGACTGATGCATGTATGCATCAGGACATGCTGTTCAAAGATGAGAAATGCACTAAGACGTAGGTTTTTCCTGCATAGCTGATAAGCCCTAGATCTAACACTTTATTATGCCTCTATAGTGCTGTCTTGGCCTTGACGAAAGCTAATCTGGAGACGCTGCCTACTCTACTGACTTCATATGGTGAGGCTACAAGCTTTGCCCAATGTACCGTTGTGGATGTGGCCAAAGCTGTATCTGCAGTTAATAATCTTAAAGGCTCAGTAGAAACTGGCCGCGATAGAGAAGTATTTGTTGATGCCAAATATGGCTATAATAATCCGTGTGAGCGTCTCATTATGGAGGCCAAGAGGTTGTTCCCACACAGAAATATTATCATCCTGAGCATTGGTACAGGAGTCAACAATGTCGTTGAGATTGATACCACAAGTGAAACCCTGACCACTGCTGTTTCGAAAGTCGTCACTGGCTCTCTACAATCAGAGCTGCGGCTAGAAAACACGTATCGCGGTCAGGGAGTCTACTACAGATTCAACGTTCAGAATGGCCTTCGAAACTCGTCGCCCCAAAACCCCCCAAAGGTAGGCACTATCTCGGCACATTCGAGAAACTATGTTGCCGAAAATAAAACCCTTATTACCGAGTTTATCGACACTTTTTATCATGCCATGAGCTTGCCCTTACCACGGGCTGGAGAACAAGCCAATAGGATCGTGTTGGATTCGCCTCTAGAGCATGGAGTCAAGTTGCTTTCGCCACAGGCGGAACAGCGTACTACACATATGATTTTGCCGCGGGTTGAGGAACCCCCCATAAGTTTTCTATTCGAAGAAGGCAAAGAGTCTGCAGCTCACATGGGTCTGGCCTCACAGCCGGCTAAAGGGCGGGCTGTGACCGTGAGCTCGCAGGAGGCTGAAGAATGGATCAATGGCCCACGTATTCAGCAGAATGAAGACTCTGATGATTACTCGTCTCGGCCACAGACCGAAGACCATTCTGCTAGCCTGTTCCCACCACAAGCTGACGAACGCGCTACTGGCTTGCCCTCGCTGCGGGCTGAAGAACGCTTGGCTGCTTCAAGCGTGCCACAGGTGGAAGACCAAGTCCTTCATTCGTCCATGCAACAGCAAGGAGAACTGTCTGGTGAGACCTACAGAGAAATCCTGATGTGATGTAGCTATGCCACTAACATTTACGTAGTAGAAGACAATCAAGCGCAGTGTCTGCCCGTTAGCTCTAATCATGGTGAAGAACAGCAGAACCCTCCAAATCTTAGCGTGACTGACTTCCAGGAGGGAAAAAACAGGCGTACAAGATACAAGAAACTTCTGCGGAAATTGGTGTCATGGAGGTCCAAGGTAAAGGCCAAGCTCGAGTTGCCAGCTTTGAAAAGACTGTTCAAGAGAGAGAGAAATGTCTCTACATAGCATGATTTGTGATGAAGAGAGACTGTCTGGTGGGGGGGGGGGGTCTCTATAATGATAGAGTCAGAGAGTGCTATGTTATTAGATAGCAACCTTAACGTTGAAACGCCGATTTAGAGGTTAGAATATCCTTAATATAAACCTGACTTGAGTTATATTTTCAGGATGGCTGCAATGGTGTGAGGAAAGCACGGAGATGTATGCACACGGGCTCATGCACTTAATGCAAGCAAGCATCAATATAGGCTGCAAGATTATTATATATATTGGAAATGAATATATCAAGGGGAAACCTGGCATTGCCATCTGGCGCGTTACAAGAAAGAGATCAGCGCCTGAATAGTGGAAAATCACGGCCCTGGGCGAATGGCGATAGTCGTTGTTGGCGTTAACAAGACATTGCGTAGTACAAGGTTAAGCGAAGCTTTCGTGTCAATTGGCACTACAAATGGTTGACAGTCTTGATACGTCCCTGTCCCTAGCGTATGCCATCATAAGTTGGAAGGCCATGATCACCTTGAAATGACAGTGCCCCTATACACAAAGCTATAGGGCAACTACACCATCTGCGCTGCGGGGCGAGACTGTTAGCACGGCGCGTGGGAAAAGCTTCTACAGCTTCAAAGGTCCATCCACTGAGTCACTACAGTATTGGACTTTTGTGATTCCCCTCGACTTTTGCTAGATTGTCGGAGATATATATCTGGAGCTGTTGAATATGATGGAGTAGCCTCAGTCCACCATGATCACGGTTTGTGATAACTTCCTAAGGGGCTCGAAGTTTGAATGCAACGCTCTGCATTGTGCTCATTTACAGATTATAGGGGTCCGTGCTGAGATAGGCATGATTTCTCGTTGTGTGTATCCGAGAGTTAAAGTTCTTTGGTGATAGTTCCCATTCGCTTGACGTATACAAGGGCTGCTGTCTCGTATACTGGATAAATAGGCTGTGCTATTTAACTTGGGCTGGATTGGATGTACGGGGATGTAGGGGCTTATGAGTCCACTATGATGTTGTTTTGCATGAAGCCAACATTGGCTGGCCAGTTCTCTGGCCTGGAGGGAACGACACTTTGCTGACAACTAAAAGAGGCATAGATCACCGAAGTTGATATCAGACTTTAGATACTAGTGCTTTGGATATTACATAGACCTGGCAAAGAACCACTCATATTTGGGCACCAATTTCGAAATGAAACCAAATCGATACTATAAATTGCCGAAGGTCCGTGTCTCAAATATAATTCAAGAGGGTAAAGAGACTGGAAAAGGCAAAGCCCTGCTGCGTGCCACTGCCGACAATATAATACGACATGCAGAAGCGAGAACGGCTTGTTGCTTTGGTTAACGTTTACCTGCTGTTGTTTCGCAGCAATACGACTGATATCTTGTGAGAAAGAAAGACCAGGCTTAATGGTAGAAAGATCACGGCTTTCACAAACAGTGTAATACCCCTGTGTTTTTGGGGCTGAGCGCTTGAAAAGACTTCTATTTTTGGGGCATTTCCTTTTAACACGTCTCTGAACACAGTCTCGTGGGATGGAGTCAGCGATTCAACCTTTGGCGTCAAGGATGAATGGTCTTGGAAAGGCAATATCTATTAGAGCTATGATACGCTGGCCAGCAACACAGCCGACATGATAGCCTATCCCGACGGAAACGGGCGCAGTACTTTAGGACTCATCGGCTGGCAGTGCAGTAAGTCGGGTACTCAAGGTAAAGTCTTTGGGCACTCATTGAATCAACCATTGCACAGCACACGGACCCTAGGTGCTTTAGAATAGCAGCCTAATTATAATAGACGTGGAATGGTTGGTGACTGAGATTGGCCAACCATAACCTCCCCTCCCCTTGGCTACAAGGCTCAACCTTTCACTTTGGACGCTACAACCTAGCATCCACTACGAATACCCAGACAAAATGCGATGGCACAGGAAATGAAGGGGTAAGTAGCCAGAGCACTGAGCTCTGTGACACAGGGACTTCTGTATATAGCCTGGTTTTGAGCATTGCCGTGTTGATGCTACACATTGGGTGAATGTTCAGCAGCGAGAGAACAGCGCTTGCTTGACTTGGTTTCCATCTCAGTTGGAAAACGGATTGCGTTAAGCCATGATGAGCCATGTATCGTTGAAAGTGTGGGAGGTATTGAGCAAACCAGATAGTATAAAAAGTACGGTACTCGGGGAGGGAGCTTACAGACTGAAGGCAATCACATATTCATTTAGATAGTTCCAGTGTTTCAGGATATCTCCAATCGGACCACTTGAAGGAGCCTGCAGGTGAGAAACCGTAGTCAAGCTACCCTACCTAGCTTCAATGTATGAACGAATGCTATATGATGTCGTTGATGACGCAAACCAAGTCCTGCCGCCGGCTTAGCCTTTTACGGCTCTATCCACTTGGTATAACTGTCTGCTCTCATTCAATAGCTTAGGAATATAACTAGAGAACAGGTGGAATAGGCTCTCACGGCTCTCACTCCATGTGGCTTTCTGACTGGCTCTTGGTACAATTCGTTCCTGTTGCATAAAAGAGCAAAGGCGCGGTTTGTGAGTCTACCTGCCAGTGAAATACTATATTCTGACATTGGGCATCAACACTGAGTGGCTTTAGTGTGATGGTTGAAGCTTGTAATCTATGGCCCTAAACACTTCCGGATGCCCCATCAACAGTGGCTTTACTCTGGGCCTAGAGCCATTGGATCTAACCCTATATTCTAGTGCCTAGGCTTATTGGTAACCTCCGTTAATGTGGCTAGTCAGTGATATATATCTTACGCTCGCCTTGCAGTAGCCTTTGCTGCTTAGATCCACTGAGTTGCTGCCCTCCTTTTGTCTGAATATGACTAAGTAGACGTGGGGGACAGAACATATGACTGTACACCCAAGTATATATATCTCACAGTCAAAGTACCCTAGAGTTGACGGAGCGTACAAACGACAATGAATACCACCAAGTATACCGAACCATTATCGCATATATGGTTGGTACTAAGCCGGAGAAGGCCTAGGGTAGAGGGCAAAGATGTAGATAAAAGCCCAGCTACGGATGGAAGAGAAGACGAGTGCGGGTGACAGAATGGATGATGCTAGCGGCAGACGTAAATGCGCCATGTTGCACGGCTCTCCAGACACACTTCCAGTGTCTACATCCTCTGTTGATGAAAACTTGCAAAACAAGTCATTCCCCGTCAGTGGTAGAGGGCCCGTACCTGAAGTAGAGAGGCCGAGCCATGCGGAGGGCAAACGACACATCTGCAAGCAAGAAGCGTGACTGGAGATTGCTGAATGTATTCTACCAACTCTACGTGAGAGGTCCTGAGTCTTGCCTGTCCTGATTGATGATATAAGCAAGACCATTGACTGACTCCAATGAGATAGACCACTTGCCGACTGTGAGGGTTGGGCAGGTACATCTCTGAAATGGAGAGACACAGATAGAAAGGCTTCTGGGTCTTTGCTCTTGCGGCCTCACGAGCGAGCTTACTGTCATATTGGACGAAGCAAGTGCTATGGCCTGACGCAAACTTGATGATTGGAGATGGCAGCGACGAGACAGTAGCATTATTTGGTGAAGACATAAAGCGGCCAGCGCGTGGCATTATATATGGATATCTGAGATATGTTTGTCCGCTTTGAATACATCATCGATGTTCTAAACTTTTGGTCTCTACTTGAGATAGCTTCGCAATGCTACCCCTACCTCTGTAGGCCAGGCTGGACATTGGAAGACATTGCTGCAGGCTGTTAGCAACGCAGCCAATAATAGGCCAGTGAATGAAATATGGCCTTGCTTACTCAATGATTTTGTTCTGCAGTCTTCAAGGTGATGTGAAGGTATAAAAAAGTAAGAAAGCGTTGATAAAGCGCCCAGTGTCTGCGAGCGTCGTCATATGTACATGCCCAAGATGTAACGGTGTACACAAGCAAGGAGGACAATCACTTAACGACCCGACGTGACGAATACAAGCAAAGAGGACGAACACTTATTGAACTGACGTAACGAATACAAGCAAATAGGACGATCACTTATTGAACTGACGTGACGAACACAATCAAATAGGACGAACACTTAACGAACTGACATGAAGAACGGACTACAAAAATAGCTCCACGTCAATAGTTAGTCGAGTCGGCTGTGCTACTGCAGGAGCCGCATGAAGCCTGGTGAAGGTAGCTCTTTCATGCCAAGGTTTTATCAAATTGACTGGTAGAAGTAATGATCGTATTGGTTACAGCTGATCTGAGCCTGATGAGGATGCAGTATACACCCTGAACGTAAGCGCATGCTTCCTTTTATATGCAGGATTTTCGAGCTTCTGGGCAGAGACAGGCCTGCTTTTGGGCTGATGAACGAAGGCAACAGACAGTCTTGTAGGATTATCAGTGTGAAGACTGGCTCTTGGCAGCAGTCTTTCACGGATATTTGCTCCATAGAGATTTGAAATGTCCAACTGGTTATGTGATACCGAAAGGAGATATGCGACAAATAAGGGAAAGGCGAGCTTGGGCAACGTCAGTCATGCACCGCCTGTCACGCCCTACATACTCTGCTATATTGTATCTTGGTCAATACAGGCTTCTGTACACCATTACCACCGTCTACTCGCCATTGCCCAAAGCGCTATCAACACATGAGCATATCTACTCGACCCTGGTCCTTTTTGCTGCTCTTTTAACACCAATATTGAGTAAGAACTATAATTCAGCCCTAACTCGCTGCGTTAGCAGGCCTGGTGGTACATGGCCATAGCTGTCGGATGCCACTAGTTGGTAATATTCAATCCCGCCGTCTCCAAACTTAATACCTTAAACCTGCGAATAAGCACACTATAATTTAGATCTTAGAGCTAAACATACCCTACACGACAAGGGGGGATGACGTAAATTGGGTCAACTTTTGCTGTACATGATAGTCAGGCACTAAACATGACTATCTAACAAACTGTTAAGGAACACCACATCTTACCCTTTAGCAACTGGCAAGCTAGTTGAGTTGCTTTGGGTATCGATGTCTACCACAGACCAAGCTGAGCTAGTTTGCTACGTTTCTGCTACATGTCTCTTACTGCTTCCAGCCTTCGCTGGCTCACCTATCAAGAGCACAGAATGACCACATAACTATTTGTTCATGCTTTTTATTCGGCTAGTTTTACCATTTTTCGCAATGCCCGCTTCGCTCTAGCTAGCTTCTGCGCTGTGTCTTCTTTGGCTCTAATGAAACTCATGAGCAAAAAGCACGATGAATTCGTCTGAATTGCAGCTCACCGAGCGGCCAGTAGTAATTCTGTCCCTTGGTAAGCTACACTAGACCTGGCGTGCTGTTAATATGGATGACTATTCTAGACGGCAGTGTTATTCATGGGCCATCTAGACTCATCATTCTCGAGGGCATCTTCGAAAGGATGTGTGGTCTCCAAGGCTTCGAATCATCATCAAAATCTTGCCAGGTCTTTGACCTTATTGGCGGCACAGGCACTAGAGGCTATGGCTTTGGGCATTTCCACATATCCATATACTCAATTACGCATCTAATCTAGTAAACCTGACTGACAGAACGGCTCTAGGATCATTGCCCTTATGCTTGGCCAACTTGGATTGGATTTCAATGAGTCAATTGAACCCTACAAAGAGCTGTTCCACACCTCTTCGGTCTCTAAATCGCACAGCCATCTAGACCGACTGGCAAATAGCATCCCAGATCACAAGCTAGAAGCCATCATCAGTGCTATGATTGAGAAAAGCTGTAGTGGCTCCCAATGTGGGCTGCAGCGAAAGAGAGGCGAGCACAAACCTATCAAGGGCGTACAAGAGGACATTTTGTTCCAGGACGAACATTGAACTAAAACGTATATACAGAGCATTCAGCTTATGGGATTTGCATCTAACACTTCTTCATGCTTATCTACCGTCGTCCTGGCCATGACCAAATGCAATGTTGAAACACTACCTACTACATTACTCGCCACTTACAAAATGTCGCAAGGCCTTGGTAGATGTACAGTTTTGGAAGTAGCCAAGCTTTTATCTATGGACAGTACTCTTCCTAGCTCAATTAAGATTGGCCAGAATAGTGAATCGTTCGTTGATGCTAAGTTTGGCTACAACAATCCAGGCGAGATTCTAATCCTAGAGGCCCAGAGACAGCTCTCAGGCAGAGATATCTTGATTCTGAGCATTGGAACAGGCGCCAAAGACGTTGTTGGGGTTGATGACTCGGAATCTATTGCTCCTGCTCTTATAAAGGTTATTACTTCTGCCAGTGCAGTTGATCAGCGGCTACAAGAAGAGTATCAAGATAGCGCAGTTGACTATACATTCAACGTTGAGAACGACTTGAGAAATCCGGAAAACAAAGCATGCGTGGAAGTAGGCAAGATCGCAGCGCACTCGGGGAACTACCTCACCAAAGACTATATATTTGTTACGGATTTTGTTGAGGTCGTTAGATACGCCCTTGGCTTGCCCTTGCCATCGTCTGCTAAACAACCGAGTGAGCGCTACGAAGAGGAGAAGTCTGGATGTGGCCATCACGCTAACATTAACAGAGCATGAGGAAGAGGAAGCAAGCATCAACTCCCCATTGTGATGGCGGCAAACAAAAACGATCAGATCTAGCGCCTCATACGGAGGATACTAGAGAACATGAGTTCCTAAGTCGGACTTCGTGGCCGCGAACCACTGCGGACAAGAGGACTCAGACACGGACATCGGTCAGATTTACTGGTGCCAAAAAACGTCCATAGTGGTGTGGTAACGCTATTTGCCAGATATGACTATGAGCGAGAGTTAGGCTAGCTGGAAGGGAGATTCCTTGGTGGTCAAGGCGCGGCGTCTTATAACTATCATGATATGGCAGCCAATTTATGGAGCTTTTTGAGTCTGAGCAATGTCTGTTCAATAGTGTGCTGATACCATTAGGAGTGTGCTTACTACCCATTGTCCACTAGCCGAAATGACTGTCTCAAGATACTGTCGACTAGAGGCTGATGATAGCATGAACGGTGTAAAGCAAGACCAGGGAATAGACGCAGATAAACTCAAACTAAGCATGCAGTAGTTGAATGCCAGAATAAACTGCCAATAGACCGGCTTGTCTGCAGGGGCAGATACCAAGGGGCTATTGATCATACCGTCTAGGAGAATTGATATCATACACCCGGTGATCAGCCAATGTCGCCTCTTAGTGGCCCTACAACTTCCGCGACCACAATCTTGATGGCTGTATGTGGACGACTAGGATCTGATCACCGGGTACTAAAACCTTTGCTTGCCGGAGCAGAGTCCTGTCTATCTTGGAGCGTAAGACGACGAGCAAAGGATCTAGTACATGGCTAAATGCGGATGTTTGTGTTGGAGGAATTAGTTTTACCGGATAACTAGCTGCTGTATCACCTGGTACTCTGCATTTCTTGTCTCTAGAATAGCCCGGCGTATAGATCTGAAAACAAGAAGCATTGGTGGATAAAACATAAGTTAATCTCTTGGTGCCACAATAGGCCGCCCTGCCTCCTCTCCCCCGGCCAGGAGTCACACTGGGCGAAGTTGCAAGCTTGCTTCATGCGGCTCTGTTTGCAGGGGTGTCCTTGTGCCTGTGTCTGTCTGTTTTGGGGATCGTAGCACCAGAGACTACTGCTCATATGCTACGTTGCATAAAGGCAATATGCACCAAGACACGAAGAAATCGCCCAACATCAGCAATCATGCACTGTCATTGCGGCTAGCGCAAAAGACCATCCACTTGGAACGAGATCCCTTCCCTGTTCAGCAAGGCACCTGAAGCATGAGTTGAAGAGGTGCTAGATACTATTAGTTCAACAGTCTCTTCATGAAGGTTCTAGTAGGTGTCACTACTGTCTCATTTCTGGCTGTCACGGTGGTAGTCTCTACGGGGATGAAAGCTGAAGCCGCATTTTGGTGTCTCTAGGCGGTTTACGCGAAGAAAATGGGCTGCAAGCTATCAGCCGTTGATAGTTGTTTTGCTTTTCCCATTCTGTCACAGCCCCTTCAACATGCGCCTAACTCTGTTTCATATCTCAATGCCATAGACCATGGCTGGGCCATGTAGCAAAAGTGAAGCAAGAAAATGGACAAAGGGATAGATTCTAGTGAAAAAAAGGGGGCTCACTATCAAGGGGATGGCAGCTGAAGAGACCATATACGCCCGGCGTATTGACTCTGCCAAGGCAATACGAGACACCGCAATTATCCACTGCTCATCAGCCATGTGTCTAGGAATCATTAACGCCCAATCGTTGAATGGGGTGGCAGTTTCCCCTCCACGAGCACATGGCATCGCATCTCACGATGGCCACAGAGCAGTCAGTGATACTGAATCGGTTGTTGAGAACCATGTAGTGGTTTCAGAGGAGAAGAATTCCGATTTCCGCAACCGGGTTATCACTGACTTTCTGCTTGCCCTTCCCTTTATCTTCATCCGGCTTCTTATTTCGACACACACTTTCCAAATGGCCATTCTTTCCACAGTGCCTACACTATCGCCATAGTTATGGAATATTGGTCTGAGCTGCCTTATCGGTGGGCAGCTTCATGATTTCATACAAAGAATCGCATGCTTGCGCCAAAGTAGTATTGGAGGAGGTCGTGTGAGAATGAAGATTAGTGCCTAGCCTGATGCGCGAATTCCTGGACGACCATGGTGTTTTGAGTAGTCTGAAATGGGAATATCAGAGATGTTGGGGGGGGGGGGGGGGG
>JAXASZ010000636.1:0-24084 GCA_038407095.1 Ceratocystis destructans
AGAGGAGAGTGAGCATGATTAATTGGATTAGTAGTTTTTTCACAGCCAAAGAGGGAAGATGGGAAAAGGCAGGAAAAATAAAAAAAAAAAAAAAGAAAAAAAAAAGAAAAAAAAAAGAAAAAAAAAAGACATACCTTATCCTTACGGCAGCCAAAACCCTCTAGATAACAAAAGGCAACCTCATTCATAGCGTCTACACAGCCCAAACATTAGCTTGAATACACAGAATCGTGTGAGATACACAGTGGAAGGGAAAGATCACATCACTTACCGGTATCGCCTAGATTTGCGGCAGTTTCAAAGTACTTGATGCCCGACTACAAGTTAGCGAGACTCTCTCTGGATACTGCCGTCACGGCTCATGCCCTATCAGCCCCATAGAGCAACGGCCGCCTATCTATCCTTCAACACGCCTTCCAGCATAAAGGCTCACCTGTTTTGCGGCCACTGGGTCTTGACCTACGCCCCAGCCGTTGCGGAAGCAGTTTGCCAGTTCATAAATGGCTAGAACCAACTCGCCCTTGGCAGGTCCTCCTTGTTTTTTACCCTCCTCCAGCGCGCGTTGTTCAATCGCAGCAGCATTTGCAGCGGCCAGCCCGAGATTGCTTACCGCCAATTCTGGGTTTGGTGTGCACCCCCAGCCATGGCGCAAAGCAAGTCCGTAGAGCACCTGGCTCAGTGGGTTGTTTGCGCCGGCAGGATTCGCCAGTTTAGCAAAGATGCGGGTGGAAGTAGTCAAGTCGCCCTCCTCATGTAGCCGTATGGCCCTCTGAATGTCGCTGTCTAGCTCCTTGTTACTCTGCGGGGCAGGCCACTGAAACGGATTAGCTGCGTGGATAGGAGACGGTGCCGCTGTATTCGGCGAGCCGGGCTGGCTGCCCCCCATGGCCAAAATGGTTGCGCGTTTTTCCCACTGCGTCTCGGCATCAGGCTGGCTGGTTTCAATAGCTGGCAAGTTCGCCGGCACGTTCTCACTAGTGCCATGGTTGCGCGAGAGATGTAGTCTATGAGATAGTCTATGACGAGCAGAGGCAGTCGAGTTGGAGCGAGAGCGGGGGTGGAAACCACCAGAAGACGCCCCCTCAGCAGAAATGGGCGACAGCAGGCCGTTGGATGACGTGGCGGGCGGGGTTCCCGGAGGATGTACGACGGACTGGCCAAAGGTATCGGAGCGGATAAAGGTGAACTCGGCCCCAGTGTTGACACGCGAAATGGCCGCAGCATAGCTACTGTCGGAAACCATGACAGCGTCCTTCTTCTTAATAGCGTCTCGGATTCCCATATTTGCGTCTTCAAAGCGTATTAAATATGTATGAGAGGCTCAATTGACGTTTGTGTTGAGCATGTGTTTGTGTTGAAGATTGTTGTTTGCCTGCGTAAGAGGACAGGGCAACCCTGTTTGCGTCAAGGGGCTCGGGCTCTTTGTTTGATAATATTTGGTGCCGCTGCCGCTTTTCCTGTGACTGAAAGAGAGCAGAATTGTCTCAGGAGGAAACAAAAACAAAGATGTCTGTCAAATTAGAAAGCTATGAGGCGCAAAGGAAGCCAAGTCATGGAGTGTGAAGAGTGCAAGAAACTAAACCTCAAGAGTCAATAGCAGAAAGGCGTATTATGAACAATCCCTCTCGTTGTTCGTTCTCAAAACAGCCACCTAGAGCAAGTTTTTCTTGGAGTCCAAAAAAACAAGGTCGGAAAAGGCGTAGCGAAGACAGACAATTGCACGTTCCTGTTCACATCAGCAAAGTACCTGACAAGAGGCTTAGTCGCCGCAAAGGGGCTTGTAATGGGCTTGTAATGGGTTGGAGCATACCCTTGAGTGTCTAGGCAACTTGTTTTCTCCTCTCTTCATGTTTCCGCCAACCAAGAGCCATCCCAACTAAAACGAGGCACTGCTTGCACTACGCCTTGCCCGCTTCCGTCCCATGACGATGTTTAGTGCCAGTTATAGTTAGCTTACATATGGGCCGTGCTATACTCAACCCTCAACTCTGTCTCGCCCGGCCAGACTGGCTAAAAATAAAGGAAAGAATGATCGCGGCGGATAAGATAAAGCAAGTAATAATCTCTAGGTGCATCTTACTCCAAGTCCCAAGAAGAACCCTATCCTTAACCAGCACAGCTCCTATAGCCACTGAAACTGGTAAATATAAGGCCTGTCCCAAGCCTTACAGAAGGGGGGAGTGGGGCTATTGCCACTAAACATCATACCAACGTTAAGGCCTGCTCCCCCCCCCCCTTGTGCCGCCTTCACCACAGTACACAACATTAACTACGCCCTATTCCGATCCAGCGGCCCTTTGTGTGCTCAAAGATTGATTCATCCATCATTATTCACTAAGCTGGTACCACGCTATAAATGCTAGAACAACATAGGGAGTAAACAAGCCCAACAAAGCTACCGCAATACTGTTGCCGCTGTTACTGTTGATATCAATGCTACAGCCAACGGCTACGGCCAACATCTATAACCACAGTCAACTTCGCCCATGTTCGCAATCTAAGCCTTGGATGGCACAGGAATCTGGCCTTGAATCTCGGCTAGCTCCATCTGGTCCCCTTCCTCGTCTTCATCTCCCTCTTCCTCCTCGCAGTCCTCGTCGTCCTCCTCAAAGCCTGTCTCGACGCCTGCCGCCTTCAGCCTCCGCCGCATCTCATCTCTCTGCTCTTCCTGCCACCGGATCAACGCTGCTGCTGAGTGCACCTTAAACCCATAAACACGGGGCACGTAGCGTTCTGTGCTCTTTATCGGCATCAGAGGCGGATACACCTGGAAGAAGATGTTGTGGAAGGACGTGCCGAAAAAGGCGCCGTCTAAACTAGCATGACGCGATGACTTGGGGTTGTAGATGTCTTCACACCGCGCACAGTACAGCTTGACTGGCTTTTGTCCTGGAATGTCGGCCAGGCCCATGGGCAATAAAGGCTGTCCTTCGCACATAATACGAGGGCACTTGCCAAAGTCAGATCTCTTATATTTCTCGAGCTGCATATCGTGGTTAGTATTGATATCTCTGAGCGGCAGTTTTCGAGGGCAACCGCAGGCTTGTTTTGTTCTCTATACATCCACCATCATTTCCTCAGTAGACTCACCATCTTACCCAAGCCACGGGTTGTGACAATGAATCGGGCATGCACCAGCCCATAGAGTTGGCGGGCCGACTTTTCAATGGCATCGCGCATGTCATCATCACACTCTAGTTCGAACATGTCTGTGATTAAGTCCATGGCATATTGGTAGTATTGCACCTCGCTGTTGAGACCAGTCAGGTTAAAGCGGTCCGTCAAGTACTCCTCGTCGATTTCGCAGAAGTATTCGTGGCCACGCATGGAGATAAACTAAGGTATCGTAGAGTTAGCAGCTTGTTTCATTCATAGCAGAGAAGCGCAGCAAGTATGACTGTGCCTATACTCGTATTTTTCATAGACTTATGCCTTGACACCCAGTACTTACCCAGTCACGCCAGTAGCTAGTGTACTCGCTATCAGAGTCGCTGCCAAAGTCTTCCATCATCTTGAATGTAGATTCCCGGATAGAGCTTTACGATGAGATACTTGGATGAGAGAAGGGGAGGGGTGGTTGTCGATGTGCGTATTCTTTAGGGCCCGAGGGCGATGTTGCGTGTATGCCGTGGCTAGGGGGTTTCGAAAATAACAGCCTACCGCTTCTGACAACCGAAATCGGCCACAAGAAAAGCCTGGACTCAATAGTAGGCAACTTCACGATCAATGAGAAGCCACAAGCAAGCACTCCCAAAAAAAGAAAAAAAAAGGTTTTTTATCGGGGGGACAAGACAAAATGCAAAGCAAAGGGATCCCAGGGTCTAGCCAAGCAGAAGAGAGATACAACAAAGTGAACGGCTTAGTGATAGAAGGAAAAGAAAATCTGCGATTGGAAAAGAAAAAAAAGAAAGAAAAAAAAAAAGAGATTCACACGTAGATCCGAAGGTTGCGATGTTATTGAGACAATCAGTTTGATGGAATAAAAAGGCTGTTGATTCCTTGGCCAGCCGTCACTTGGTGATCCATGGACGTTCGTCTACTTGCTCTAGTGGGGTTTCTTTTTGTGAGCACAGAAGCCAAAAGAGTTCGATAAGGCTCAACTTCGCCAGAAGACCCACCTCAGCCTTGTGTCCAGGCCTTATCGTTATCAGCACATAATGGAAGCGCCAAAAACCTACGATTTCGTATTGTCACATAAGTACAATATGTTATATGTACTCTTTAGAAATACTTACCATAACAAACACACATTCCATACACTTTAATAGCTCGTTTTAGCCACAGATAACCGACGGCGCTTTCAAGATTTTCACCTTCAAGTTCTTTACTAACCCTGATGATTATAGCGCTTAGATGCTTCTAACCCTTTTGTGCAACATCGGTCTGTTCGGTCATCGAGTTCAAGCTCGGAGTCTCGTGAAGCGAGCCTAGACTTGACTCTGCCGATTTGTCTCCATTAGAATTGGAAAATGAGCTGATCGTTCTTGGGGCAGGAACCAGCAGCTCTAGTCTACCCAAAATGCTGGTGTCATCATCACCCTGGAAGTTGTTAGAGGCAACGGGTGCATTGACCAATTCCATCGCCTCTCGCAACGTTGAGCCAGATTCATCAAGAGCAGCAAGGAAACGCGCTAGCTCTTTGCATAGCTCCCAGTCTTCTTCGTGCATAGCACGGGAGAGGACGCGTACAGACTGCTCCAAAACAGACTCTAGCTCATCTAGGGTGTGAAGAATAATCAGGTAGCCGCCTGCTGTTTTGACAGAGCCGCGCTGGAGCGATTCTTCAAACAGTTCCTGCACAGGAGGGAGGTAGTCAAAGAGAGTGCGCCATTGTCGCACCTCGGTCTTGCGCGTGCATTGGAGCACAATGTCAAGATAATCTTTGAATGAGGAACAGAGGGAGAGCACCCGCGGGAGAATGGCCTCCTCGGGCTTGGGTGACGAGTCGACTTCATCGTCTAAAACCTGGTGGAGGAGGACTTCAAGTGCATGAGAAAAGTAGGTGAGCTTTTCGTACTGGCGCGAAAGTTGTAGCGCTTCTAGTGCCCGGCCTTGGGTGAGGTAATGACGTAGTGTATCAGGCAGGAAAAGATGTGTCTAAAGAAAAGCAAATACATTGGTTAGCAAGGATCGAAATAGGCACCGTGTACGAAATACCTACGCGGATGGCAGAGCGGAACGTAGAGAACCCAATATCTCGTCTCTGAATAAGCTCCGATTCGACACCTAAAACCAGTGCTTTACCCACGACGATGGAAAGTGGATAAAAGTCCATGGGAAGCGCCACCGGATCCGGAATACTCTTTGTTTCGTTACCCGTCACTGCCTCCAGCACTTCACACAGGTCAGGCCACATGTTCATGTGATTCCCATCATACACCCATAGTGACCGCCGCAGCAAGGCATTATTACCAGCACTGACACTGGCAAACTCGCGTGAAAAGCCGGAGAATGACTCTTCACGCATGCTACAGTGAAACTCCACATTCTGTGCCAGTACACGCATATTGTACTTGTGCTGGCCCTCACTCCCAACTGTTGGCTTCAAAGCGACAAGCTTCCCGTCAACAAGGAAAATCACGGTTGCGACAGAAACGTCCTGCGATGGATCGCCGTCGGAAAGCTGGCTTTCTGGAAGGATCCAGCCAAGACCACGTACGCGCGCTGGAGACCGCACGATGCCGTGAAATGCAATTTGTCCTACCTGCACAAGGCTGACTTTACCGTTGGACGGGACAATTAAAAAGTGGTAGAGAATATTGTCGTAGGTGTAAACCAACAGCGAATCGTCATCTGATAGTGTCACTAAGACCACAGGTGAATGTATTGCCATGGTAAAGAGTACCTGTGAGCTGGCGAGTGCGCTGTCTCGGGGATACAGCCTCAATTCTTGCGACTGATCGCTTTCCACGGCAGCTACCAGCACGTTTTGGTACCAGCACATTCCTCCCCGAACGGTAAACTCGCTTTCTTCAGTTGGATTAGCAAACGTCTTCCAGCGGCCGCTGCCCACACTGTAATGGGCCAGGCCACGGCGTCCAGCAACAGCAACATAGCGGCCGTCTGGCGAGATGGCAGTGCTTTTGATAGGCCATTGTTGAAGGAGATAGGCAGCAGGTATTTTTGTCGTGTGCCACAAATAGGGTTCTGATGAAATCGATGCCAGGTCTGGCAAGTCGTAGCCCCGGTACACTGATAGACTATTCGACATTTGAAGCACCGTTCGGAAGATATTGGCCGACATATAGCAGCCAGATATTGTACTCCTAGCCATCTCTAAAGACCAGATAATAGCACTTTTACGGTTTGTAAGCAAAATCTCGGCACCGCCCCCGATCCATGCAGCGTCATCAACACCATCTAGCCAGTCGTCACCATTACTGTGGGACAACTGGGAATTGTTGTTGAAGCTGTGTGTACTTCGTTTGCCATATACACTCCACATGGACCATCCTTTTCTGAATCCAGCGAATAAGCAATATCCATCGGGTGAGTATCTCAAGCAAGTCATCAACCCCGATGTCGTTGGAGAGACAGGCGGCAAGTGTGTGTGGGATAGCGGGATGTTCCCCGAGTAGTCTTTTACGGAATACACTTTAACCGTACCATCGGCACATCCCACCGCAATTAACGAGAATCTAGCGTTGATTACTGCCTTGACAGCCCGCTCTCCAGGGATCTGTGGGATGTGAAAGCAATGGCCACGGAACAGCCTCTTGAGCTCTGCGGGATCCATGCCCTCTGTCGATATAGGTGGTGGTATCCTCTGTACGGCGTACGCCCTGCCATCGGCCATGACCCAGGTTGAAAGACTCATCGGCCGGTCATACGTCATTTCGCAAATGGTAGACTTTTTTTCAGTCCAGGGCATTTTTGACACAAGCTCCGTGCGGGTCTGCTTTCCCGTAGAGTCTGGAGCCCAAAGAATGCACTGGACAGCTGCAGGCTTCCGGGTCGCAACGACTAATTCATCCTCCAGAGCCAAGGCGCTTTCGATGCCAGCATCGATCTTGATTACCATGCGAAAACGCAAACTGACATCTTCAATACCAAAGCCCTCGCCAGCGCCCCAGAGGAACTGATCAGGATGGTTTGCGCCCAGTCCGCCTGCATTGCTTTGTCGCCGCCTTTGGACGTTTGTGTGATTAGGCCAATGGGCTTTATAAACTCGAGCTTGTGGGTCGGCGGCCATGGAATATGTGATGAGATACCCATTTCTAGTACGGACCACGAAAATGGCAGAGTCAGGCCGGATAAGGAGGTCGTCGTTTTCGCCATATGATTCGATCGAGGTCTCAGAGCGTGCAACTACGCCAAGGATGACGGTGGGCTAGAGAGATAACATGGATAATAATGTCAGTACGGTTTTGAGGGCGGGGGCAGCAGACAGTAACAGGGGGATATTCCCCACCTTTGTTTGCCAAACGGTAATAGTGCGAGCAGTTAGAGTAGCAAATATGTGGCCTGTTCGCGATACCCGTAATGCCCGAATCGGCTCATTGAGAGCTACAGTAGTTGTTGCTGGACTACTCGGGCTATTGGTATTCCCGTAGAGACCCGTATCAGCATCGTCCACGCCGTCCATCGACTCGACATAGGGGGTGCTAGGTGTCAAAGGCGTTGTTGGTAGATTGTCATCACTGCGGTACTGAGATCGTATGCTCGAGTTGCCTTGGTTAAAGTATGGCGATTGCGCATCATCGTCAGAGAGCACAATAGTTGAAGGTTGTGCCTGGTTGTTGCTTGTAGTGTAGGCACGCGCACATCCTACTGGCCAGTACATGACGACAATGCAGCTGGTGATTGGTTGTGTCGATGGAAAAAGAGAAACGGACTACGTGAGATGGTATATTGCCAATGCTACAGCTAAGGGAGCTGCAAAGAGATAGTCGTATAGTATGGCTTGCGAAAGGGTATATAAACGGTTTGGTGGGGAAGAAACAACATAAAACAGCATAATAAGACCGGGGGTATTGCAAACAAAGGCCGGTCGGTATACTAACGGCAAAAGGAAATGCGATAAAGAAGATTTTGGGGGGGGGGGGGAGGAGAGGGGGCGGCGCCTGGACAGCAAGACGATGTCCAGCACAGCTATTTAGTAATCAGAGACAAGCGAAAGAAGGCAAACGAAAGAAGAGAAGACAGGCCAGATGTGTGATAAGATAAACAGCAGCAGTATCACAGGATAGCGAGGATATAAAGAACGAGTCGTCCTTTTCTAAGCAGCTCCCGCGATGTCACAGAAAAGGATGTTGTTTGTGGTCTGAAAGCAGATGTGATCAACATTCATGGTGAGCTACTTTTGTGCACGCTTGTGCATAAGTTTTATACACTGCAAGTTGTGCAGAAATTTTGGCCTAGACAAGATTGACAGTCGAAGGTGGGACTAGCACGAGCTGTTGACCAACCATTCTCTTACTAGGGAGCTGCTCGCTAGGGTAAGCATCTCCAACCTTTTTTTAACCCTTATGTTTTGAGCTCTTAAATATAAGGCATAACTATAACTATCTCACGACAGACCTCTTTTCTATCCTCTTCTTCCCGTTTTCGTCTCCTTCCTCCCTGGGTTATCGCCAACTGACAGCCGCCCCTATCGCCATGTCAAACACCGTGCGGTCGCGTCAAAGTTTGTCAAAGGATAGATTCCCTCTATATTTTGGCGGGGCCAGAATCCAGATATATCAAGATCATCGAGGCCATAGGTAAGCATCGTCGACCTCGCTTGAAGCTCACACTTGTGTGTCAAGCAACACCTAACTCGTCTCGCAGTGTCCGGTCAATCGCGTGGAACCCGTTTGGTAGCGCCATCGCGACTGGCTCCGCGGACAAAACCCTTCGAGTCTGTAAGTTTTGCCTCCAACAGAGCAGCCAGCGGTGAGGTCACCAGATGAGATTCTGACAGTGTGATAGGGAACCCTGATAGGCCGAATGCTCGCTTTTCCACTGAGCTGAAGGGCCATACGGCACCCATCGAAAAGGTTGCTTTCAACCCCGTCAAGCAGGCTGAGCTATGCAGTGTTAGCAATGATGGCACGGTGAAGCTGTGGGATGTGCGCAACAACTTGTGTGTTGGCGAATTCAAGGGCCTGGGTGAGGCGTTTACGCTGGCGTGGGCACCGGATGGGTCCTCTCTTATTGTTGGAAACAAGGTGTGTGTTGGTGTTTTTTTTTCTCCTATTTTTTCTGTTCGTGCTTCTTGTATGTGCTTTGTGTCGGTGCTTTTCGCTTGATTCTTTCTTTGGCTCCTGTGCTTTGCGCGCCATATTTTATAGCCATGTTTGGCTTTGTTTCGATGCCTCTGGTGGTATTTGCTGGAGTATGCACTAACCAATTGCATCTTACTAGACCGACAAGCTCTTCATCATTCAGCCTGGCCAGTCAGCACCAGTTGCGTCTTACCAGCAACCAACACAAACAAACCAGATCGCCTTTTGCTGGAGTGGCAAGAAGGCTTTTGTGACGACGGGTGATGGCAAAACACGAATTCTCTCGTACCCAGACCTAAAGCCCCTCTTGCTCAATGAGTTTGACGAGCCTCCCTCAGAGTTCAAGCTCTCTGGCCACACAGCATCGTGCTTGACGACAGCACTGCACCCGGCAGCAAGATACCTTGCTACGGGCGGCTCAGAATCGCTGATTTCGCTGTGGGACACCAAGGACTGGATTTGTCAGCGGACGCTCACGGGAATGACAGGACCGATCCGGAGTCTAAGTAAGCGATTGCTGGATGACCAGTTTTGTGCACATAATTATGTGGTGTATCTGTAATTTTGTGCTGACAACTTGCGGTAGGCTTCTCGTTCGACGGCAGCTATATTTCAGCTGGCAGTGAAGATGGTAAGTGCTTTCTCTCATGGTTGCCTAATTATGCCTTTTATTCTTCTTTTTATTCTTTTTATTCTTTTTATTCTTCTTTTTCTTCCATTTTTCCCTGCTTTTTTTCTCGTATACCCATCACTAACGAGATAACTAGGCAAAGGAGTCCGCATTTGGCATACTGAGTCGGGGGATGAAGTATATGTAATTGATACTAAAGATACAGCAAGTGTTGTGGCCTGGGCGCCTCTTCACTATAGGCTGGCGTTTAACGATCATGGGTCCTTGCACATTGCGAGTGTCTCCGAGCGGCGTTAAAAATGCAGTTCGGGTACAAAAAATACAAGGGCAAAAGAGGAACAGACAAGAATAGTTGGGGGATGCCTAAGACATACAGGGGGTCACATAACATCGCAGGCCACGGCTAGCTTCGATACTGTGATTCGACGCATTAGGGGCGTTGATGGAAGCCCATACATATAACCTTAGCCTAGCTTGATATACAAGGCATCCATCTCGATCCACGAAAGGCCAAGACCGAATATTCTTTGATGAAACCCTAATTGAGGCTGGTGGGTAGGGGTGAGTCTTGTTAACCGACTAAATCTTCATGAGTTTGTTGGGTTCCCTGGAGGAGCCGCCACATTGGGACAGGCACTGCCGCCGCATATACATTTATTTAGGTGGTCTTGGCCCCTTCAGTCGCTTCATTATTGTGCTTTTCAAATCGCTTTTAAACTTCTTGGTAAACGCAAGATCAGCAACCCGACTTTTCTATCGATGACGGCTATGTGGCTTTGCCTGTGATTTCTGCTGCCCTCCCATGCGCATTAAATTGTATGGTGTTTATCATAGCTTGGCTCACTTGTACATGCATGCACACAGAAGAGAGAGAGAACAAAGCATCCAAGAACTCTTTGACCCCACGAACAGCGCAAAGGCGCGAATCGAAGGCCATAATCTTTTATTAACTGTCGATATATTTTTGGGGATAATTTTGAGGGAGAAAAATTCAAGGGGAATTTTCAAACTTTCTGCTGATAACTTGGTTGAACTGAAACAGCGCCTTGCCCGCATTCGCAGACGCACACGCCTTCAACAGCCGACCTTCCTCTCTTCCTCTCTTCTTCATCTTTCATTTCTTTCATTTCTTTATTTTTCTTTATTTTCTTTTTATTTTCCTTTATTTTCTTTTATTTTCCTTTATTTTCATTATTTTTCCTCTTTTTTCCATGCTGCAACTGGCTCGTTGCTGGATTTGTTGACGTTTGCTTATTGACTTTTGGCTTCTGAGCTGCTTGTGGCCACCCCCTCGCTTGCCAAAACCCACAACAAAGCCAACCCATCTCATCTCATCCCATCCTAAACTTGTTCTTCCTTCTTTCCTTCCGTTCCCGTTCCCCGTATCCCGTTTCCGTATTCCGTATCCCGTTTCTCCATTATTTGTTCCTGTATCTATATATACGCTGCCCTCGCTTTTTCCAGCTTCTCCCTTCTGGCCATGTCAGAGCCTGGTCTCTCCATAGTGGCTAATACCGCTGTTGCCGCCACTGCCGTCACCACCACGGCTGCAACGGAGCCCACGCCAGCAACTGAAACCGACCTTGTCCCAACCACAACCACCGCCACGCCCACAGCCCTAGACTTGTCCATTGAGGCCACTTCCACCACTACCGCGACCTCCGCCGCCTCAAGACCCGACAACCTCTTCGTGCCTAAGCCTAAGCGGCTGGCGTGCATGATATGTCGTCGCCGTAAACTCAAATGCGACGGCGTCAAGCCGAGCTGTAGCACGTGTGCGCGGCTAGGCCACACCTGCGCGTACGACGAGGTACGTCGTAAAAGCGGTCCCAAGCGCGGCTATGTGAAGGCGCTTGAGGAACGACTGAGTAAGTAATGCATGCGCTGATTGTAACCTCTCATTGCTGTAGCCTTTCTGCCATCTCATCCACATGCATTGTCGGCTGGCTAACCATACTCTCTCCTGGCCGTTTTTTTCGTTCCTATAGAACAAGTCGAAACCCTCCTTAAAACCCAAGAACCTCCCGCCGCCGCCGCCGCCGCCGCCACCCGTGAATCACCTTCCGTTTCCCGAAATGTCCCTGAACCGGTCGCTACGGCCCAAAAGTCTACCGCCACCCCGCCATCGGCCTTCAGACCAAATAGCTCGTTTGTCACATCTGAAAATGACACAGACTGGCGTTTTAAACACACCTCGCCCCATGCCTCCGGTGCTACCCGTCAGCAAACACCACAGGCCCAATCACAGCCCGGCTCAACACCTGATGATACCGGAAGATGTGCTTATAACCATACAATACCACCCTCAATGCCAGAAAACAACCAACAAGATCTCATGGACTTGGGCTTGGAAGAGCCCTTGCCCTTCCAGGACGCTATTGACGAGCTGTAAGATAGATTTTCATGTCTACATCCCCCCCCCTCCACACTCGTCATGTCATGTTTCTACCACGTCCCCACCCCCCGCCGTCTCTTATGTATGCTGTCGTTGTTCAAAAAGACTCACCTTGTCCTAGCCACAAAATATATTTTGAAAAGGTGCACATCTCGGCGCCCATGATTCACAAACATCGATACCTGGCCGCCATGAATCTGTGAGTAACCAGTCGCCAACTATAATCGAAACGGCCTAGTCCAATCCAAATCCTAACACATACTGCCTATTGCCTATTAGCCCGCCCGCTCAACAACCGCCTGTTGCCCTCCGCTATGCCATGTGGACTCTCGCTAGCTGTGTAAGCGAGAAATACTACGCCTCCAAGGACATATTCTACCAGCGCGCACGAAAATATGTTGAGTTCGACTATCTGAAGGGGTTTGGTGAACACATTATTTCAATTGCCCATGCGCAAGCTCATGTACTCATTGCGTCATATGAGTTCAAGATGATGCATTTTCCACGGGCCTGGATGAGTACTGGCTCAGCCGTGCGATTATGTCAAATGTGAGTTACCATTATAAGACCCAAATTTCGAGATATAACTTGCTCCTATGATTCTTATAAGCAATCCTTGCTCTCTGGCATTCCCACCACCCATTCTTGCTCCCGCTTCCTCATCCATATTGAAAGCAGCTAACCATTCCTTCTTCCCGCTTTCTAGGATCGGCCTTAATCGGCTCGATAGCAGTGGCCTTGATGTCAAACAATGTCTTCCTCCACCACGAGACTGGACCGAACATGAAGAGCGTCGAAGAACTTTTTGGCTAGCCTTCTGCGAAGATCGATATGCTAGCATTGGCACAGGCTGGCCCATGACCATTGACGAGCGTGACATTTCTACCAACCTTCCGTCTTCAGAAGAGGCCTTTGATATGAGCAAGCCCGAGCAGACGGGTACCCTGAAAGACGCCATGAGCCCGGCTGGTGCTTCCAAGTTGTCAGCTTTTGCTAGCGTTGTGCTGTCTAGCGCCATGTTTGGTCGTAATTTGATACATCTACATCGGCCCGATCCTGAGGACCGTGACCACGATCTCAACGGCGAATTTTGGAAGAGACATCGTCAGCTGGATAGTATTTTACTCAACACCCTCGTGTCACTACCCGCAAACTTAAAGCTCCCCGAGGGCTTAATGACGCCAAATGTCGTGTTTGTACATATGAGCATGCATACTTCGACTATTTGTCTGCACCAGGCAGCAATTTTCAAAGCCGATAGCTATAACTTGCCAGCTAACGTCGGCATGGAAAGTAAGATCAGATGCATCACGGCCGCTAATGAGATTACTTATATCATGCGCATGGTTGCCCACCTTGACCTCTCTCCCGTGAGTCCCATAGCTTTTGCTACAGCAAGGGCTTCAATACTATTTTGATCATAACGGAGCACTAATTCTTTTCAGATGAACTCCTTTGTGGCCTTCTGCCTATACGTCGCAGCACGTGTATTCGTGCAGTATCTTAAGAGCCAGCCCGACGATAGTCAAGTGGCCAACTCTCTCCGTTTTTTGCTTGGATCTATGACTGCTCTAAGACGCCTGAATCCGCTGACCGAGTCGTTCCTCGTGCAACTAGATGTTGATCTAGATGCACTCATGGCCCGAAATCCTCGGTTGCACAACGCTTTTCCGAGAGCGTCTGAACTGGTATGTTTCTATTCCTGTTTTCGATCGTAACGTAAGGGTCTTTATACTAACTGTTGTAAAGCCCACATCACATCCCTTCAGCGTACTAGCCGGCGGAACCTATTCCAAGATGCCAACCTCAACACAGCTCCGCACCGGCTTTGAAGCCTACGGAAGTGAAAACCGTTTCATGCGCCTGTCTGATGACAACAGTGTAAATCCTCAAACTTCAGCTGCAAACAACCTCTCGCCCCCCTCTGATTCCACATCTGCCAGACATACTCAGCCACCGACTTCCAATTCGATGCTCTCTAGCCAATGGCTAAAAGTATCTGGCCAATCGAATACAAATCTACCCATGGCTTCAACTATGACCACATCACCACACTCGGGGACATCGGTAATTGGCAGTGCTGGGGGAGGCGAAAGTTCTGCCGACCCAATTGATGTAACCATGTCAAACCATGGCACCCCGTCAGCAAGCAGTAGGCCAACACCCAACTCTATCTGTTCCGATCAACACCAACCAGACCAACACCAGAAACACTCACTCCACACATCCCGATCTATACCGTCTCAGTCAACGCCGCTCAATAACCCGGCTCCTGGTGGTGAGGGTCACACCTCGTTCAATACACCTCCAGTTTCACAGGACCACTCAGTACCTCCCAATGGTGGTTCCTACACTTCGGGGGGCAGCCTTTTTGGTATGTCACCGTCGGTGGGTCATGACTGTTTTAACGCAGAAACCGCGGACAATCCGAACTTTATTAATAATTGGCCAGAGGTTGGACAGGCCCATTCTATGACCCCCATGGCTGAAGGTGTCTTGAGAACTTTTATGAATCTAGTTCCCATGGACGCCATGGACATAACGGCCTGGGATCAGCATATCCAATGAAAACAAACCAAATAGAAGGGGATGTGAGAGGGGAGGTTAATTCCTGTTTATTTCCGGCACTTCCACCATTAGTACACGTACTGTACTCTACTCATTGTCTTGAATACCCAAAGAATAGCGCATTTATTTTTATTTATTTTTCTTCATATTTCTAACATTGACGGTATAAATGCTTCAGCTTTGTCAACAAGCTTTTTTGTGTCATAAAAATTGGGTTACGCCTAATTATTTGTTGCTTTGGTGGAAACGGGATTGGTCTATTTAGTGAAAACTTTGAATATTTTTGTTGGGAGTGATCAAAAGGAATGGTACTCCAGAAAAAGAGACAGGATTGATATACAAAAGTGTGATATGGCTGAGAGAGAAAGGATAACCGCCAATAGTTAATTGGAATAGGCATGGGCGAAATGTGGTATCGAGAGACGAAAGGGAAATGAGAGAAATAGTGTCGTAGCTAGTAGGCAACAAGAGGAGAAGGGTGGTGTTTGTGCGCATCAAGCGGTAGCCTCCTCACTCTGCTTAACACTATAAGCCTTAAGAAACTCAGGGTCGTTTTCGATCTCCTCTTTAATCTAAAGCAACCAGTTGTTAGCAAAGTCTCTTTATCCCTATTCGGCTGCACTTCAACCTGTAAGCATTTCTCTCTATAGATAGGGGCCAAACGTACAATATCCAAGCCTCCCACCAGCTCTCCGTCAATCCATAGCTGGGGGTATGTTGGCCAGTCTGCATATTCCTTGAGGCCCTGACGCACTTCATCATCAGCCAGAATGTTGAAGAATCCATACTTGACTGACTTCTCACGCAACAGTGCAACAAGCTGGCGCGAAAATCCGCACTGCGGTGAGCTCGGCGTGCCCTTCATAAACAGCATCACGGGTGCAGCCTTGACCAAATCTTTCAAGCGCGCAAAAAGCTCCTCCTTGGCCTTGACGGGATCGACAGGCTGATCTGGGACCTGAGTGTCTTGGGCGGCGGCGCCGTTTGCTGTAGGAGTAGCATTGCTTTGCGCAGCACCAGTAGCAGAGCCAGACGACTCGTTAGCACTGTGCTTTTCAACAGCAGCACGAACACGAGTAGCACTGCTACCACTGACGCTCTCTAGTACAGTTCCGTTGCGCATAAGCACAATGAACGGCACGGCAGTCACATCAAACTGCTCGCTAATGTCGCTCAGCTCTTCGGCATTGATGCTAACCCACGAGCTAGTTTCCGGCGCATATTCGCTGGCGAGGGTCTCGATAACGATGGCCATTTGCTTGCAGGGGGCAGCCCACGGCGCATGGAAGGAGATAACGAGCAAAGACGAGGCCGGGACAGAAGCCAGATGCTGGTCCCAAGCCTCTTGGCTAGTAATCTCGGTCACCTTGGACATTTTCGAGTTTACGATGATAATCGGATGTATTGTCGGAACGGTTGGGGGAAAGAGATGTCGCAGAAAATTTTATGAATGGCGGCGACAAGAAAATAGGCGATGATGCAAGGCTGCGAGGGTGTGTGAGTCGTCTGAGTATTCTGGTATTGAGAGGGTCGATGGCGGGGTAGCGGGGAATAAATCAAAATGAAAATCAAAAATAAGATAAGAGCTGAATGAGCCAGACTCACCGGTTGGAAGAAGCTCAGGAGGAATCAAGAGGGGAGAATTCTGCATGTAGGCCTAACAAACACAGATTGATAACGAAAGAGAGGGTCATTAGAAATAAAATAGAGTGAACATTTCTTATTCCAGCGTGTGACGCCACCGACTTGAGATAGAATCCATGATGGCGCAATTCTATCGAGTAAATAGGAGGGGCTAGCCGCTTAGCGCACTACGTTGAACAGCGGCTATACAAATACAGCGTCAATAAGGCCGCCACAGAGGGTGGCTTCAGACCTCAGTAGCGTTAGACCACTAAGAGCGCCGCTAAAGGTGCTGAGACAGACAGACTTATTTGCATTTACATAGGCCTTTTTTTATCAGACCCTGTAAGAGTAACTTTGGCATCAAATGGCGTCTCATCTACTCTATTTCTGGCCAGAGTTTTCCTAGACTTTATACATTGGGATATACAGCTACTACAGGACCGCAGCAGAGATGCTGTGTTCTTTGTTTGGTCATCTTAGTCTTTTAGTATCATGGCAGAGGTCGTTATGTATGTTATGTCACAGTGCTAACCCACAGCCCACCCCCCACTAAAACACCGCCCCCCCTCCATTATAAGGCTGTCATTACTTGGTTGCCCTACCCTGCCTTGGAAGGGCAGTCACAGCCTGCCATGATCACCATGTAGCAAAACTTCAGCTTCCTTTGGACTAAACTTTGAACAACCCTCCGCAGATTCTTCTCTAATCGCCTCTACTTTCACAAACGCAACTCAACTCATCCACAATGCCTCGCCCTACCCCCCTTGAAATTGCGACCAAGGCTGTCATCCGTCTTGTCAAGGAGGAAAAGTCGTATCACATTGAGCTTGTCAGCCAGCTAGCCCGCCTGGACAAGTTGAAGAACGAAGCAGCTACCACCACCGACGAGAACCACAGCTTCTTGATCAAGCAAGAGGTACCCAAACCATGGACATCCCGTCAGCCCTTAGTTGCCTTGCTCTAATATATACCGCAGGAAACCGCCATTCAAGAAACCCGTGCTATATTTCAGCCTCTTGGTCTTCGCATCGCAGCTGCCGTCGAGAAACTCGTCGCCCAGATCGAATCCGACGAGGCCTCTGCTATTCCCGAGCAAATTGCTGCTGCAGAAGATGCAGTCACACAGGGCCGTGCCATCATGAATCAGATAGCCAAAGATGCCGCCATTGTCACTGCCTAAAGCTAGATACGACAAACGTGGTGGAGTTCGATAAGAAACACGGCCACAAGACTAGCACAATGCAATCGCAGATCTGGGAAAACTGCATTCATTCTATATCTCTCAAGGAGCCCAGATTCCTTAATAACCGGTTCATTATCCATATTTATTACTTTGAAAAACAAAGCAAAAACCAACGTAGCCAAGATCAGGAGTAGTCATAATACCCAAGTAAATAGCACAGTCCGCATAATAGCGACATTGCGCAGTTAAAGAAACAAAAATTCAAGCAGCAACGCTATGCTATACAATACAAACAAAAAGAATG
The DNA here is from genome assembly GCA_038407095.1 of Ceratocystis destructans. Lineage (NCBI taxonomy): Eukaryota > Fungi > Ascomycota > Sordariomycetes > Microascales > Ceratocystidaceae > Ceratocystis > Ceratocystis destructans. Next base: position 17,914 of record JAXASZ010000636.1, read on the forward strand.
CCAATTCCCAGAAATGTCACATGCTACTAATAACGCTCGCTCAGCAGCCAGTAAAGCAAACACCCACTACCTATCCATCTCCATGTCTTCTTGTGACGGTCCCTCCACTATCATACGCGGTGTATCGGCCACGCTGTGTCCCTTGGACACTCCATCATCCATCTCGACATCTTCACCTTCTTCAATTTCACCGTCATCGCCATCATCATTGTTGTCAGCATCATCCGCGCTTCTCTGGCTGGTATCTCCTAGTCGCTCTTCACGTACGGAGCGACTTGATGCACAGCTGCGGCTGCGCGATCTGCTGAGCTGGCCACGTAGTGTTGATCCAAGACGTTCCTTGTCCTTAGCAGAAGCCCCTTCTCTATTGTCTGAAGCCATTGCAACTTCAGAGTCGCCCTTGGTAGCATCTGGTCGTGGTGTAGCACTTCTGCTTCCTGGGCCGGGCCGCGGGGTACCAGCCGACGCTTCAACCGCATCATCCTCCTCCTCTACCATGCCCTGTCTACGGTCGACCTCGTCTGCCTCGTCGCGAATCTGCGCGCGTAGCAGCATGCCCTCCTCCATAATGCGGTTGAATTGATCGCGTCGTTCGCGCCATGTTTCGGCATATGTTTCGCGCTCGCGCTCTAGTTCAGCGCACTCCTCCTCAAGCTTCTTAAGGCTGGTAAGCTGGTCGGTGCGTGGGCGCAGCAGTCGGTTAGCGGTTATCTTGTCGGCCAGATCGTCAAAGCGCTTGCGCTTGCTGAGTGTAGTTCGAGCCTCGTCAAGTTTCTCACGTAGAGTCGCATTTTCATCGCGTGCTGCCTGGCATTCGTCAAGAATGCGTTGTTTGTCGGATTCATATAAATCGCGTTGACGAGCGTTAGCATCAAAAAGGAATTGTAGGCGGGACAGTGAAGAGTCGAAAATCGCAAAGTCAGTAGTGAGATCGTCCTTTAAAAAGCCTAGCATTCGCTGCTGATTGAGCCGCTCTTCTGATGTAGGTGTATTTGCTAAAGATGTGACCAAAGTTTGCAAGCGCTTGGTAACTCTTTTAAAGGGACGTTCTTCAACATTAAGCAACCGGCTCTTGTGCAACTCTTGTTCAGAGCGGTCTTCGAGAACTCCCCAGGTTTCCATCATGATGGACGACGCTACTCGTTAGAAGATTTATAAAGTAAGTATCTGATATCAGGAGTCTAATGCCCAGTACAGGTTCACTAATAGCGTGATTGAGAAGGAATATGAGGAACAGCAGCGAATAAGAAGGGATATTTGATGCAAAATATCAGTATCGGGAGGCTGAGTTAAATTATTTTCTTACTGTTGCCAGCCTTGTACCACATGCAACCAATCAAATGTCTCTTTGTGAGAGTCGCGTCAGCTTATTCATCAGCCCCCCCCCCCCTCGCCAATTTAACCTGTTTGACTTGAGCTCAGTCTTCGGTTTGTATCCTTGCAAACTTTGATTTTCTGTTGACATAATTTCCACTGCTCCATATTCACGCTCTACTGTTCTATATTTTGTTTAACAGTGCTTTCTCTATCCATATTGTTTTTGCTTCCCATCTTCTGAATGCCGTCTTTTAGCCATTTAAAATTCACCATTTTCAACTATACTCATATCTAGCGCATCTCGAAATGGACGACGAACGCTCTCGCCTTCTCAGTCGCATCAGTCAACTGGCTGGTAAGCAGTCTTTTTCAATGAATGGCCTGCTTGTGCCCAAAACTAGCTAACAGTCAACTCCAGGCCAGATCAATCGCCATAAAAACAGCCAGACCAGCGGTACCCTTCGTGCCAGTTCACACAGTCAGAGTGGATACAACACTCCTAGTAATGGCTACCATCCTTATCAACGAGGTTTGTGTAGCTCCCCTCATCCCACCCACTCCCTGCTAAAATAACCAACGCTGACACAACCGTAGCACGAGGCACCCGAGGCGGGTATCGCGGGAGAGGCCACTATGCGGGCTTTTCGGGGCATCCTACTGCTCCAAATTCATCCAATACCTCCACCAGCGACATAGTCACCTCAACATCGACTGGCACCCCCACAACATCATCATTTGTCACACGCTCAGACCGCCACTTGCAGCTAATTAACACCAATGTCTACGATCAAGACGCCTCGTCGCACTCTCGGGCGCTACAACTTTCGAAGCAAAAGCATCTCCAGGAAAAAAGCGCCCGCGAAAAGGCCAAACTTCGCTCTTTTCTTCGGAGCAAGGCCATTTCCCCATCGAATATTAACCATTCAGACAACAAGCAGTATACCATTGATGTCGGCGGCATCAAGTACCACGTAGCTAATGGTGGTAGCAAACTTATCAAAGCTGGTTCGACCCACCCCCGTGGCCCAATAGCACAACCACAGCTCTCTATCTCTAACCTTTCTCTAGACAAACTCAACATGGACGGACCAACCCCAAAAATTGCTATGGTTGGTGGAGTCAAGTTCTTCCGCAGCAAGCATGGGAACTTGTACCGTGAATCGATCGTCAAGGCTCAACGGTATGTTGCCCCGTCTCAATACCATGGGCCGCTAATAAATTTCGACTATAGACAACACGGACAGGCCACGAAAAGCTCCGAACCATGCAAAGCCTTTTCTTTTTCCGGTATTACTCTTTTTCCAAGCTCCGCTTTCCTGCGCTACGCCTCTTCGAAACTCCCAATTCACGCTACTCTATGTGGCAGACAACAACTGCCAGCGGTGTTGTTTGCCAACCTAAATCCCAACATACTAGAAGCAATAGCAAGCGAAGACGGCCACGCTCTAAGCCTTCTTCCCCCGTCCCCAAACTAACTTGTGTTTTTGTGTTTTATTTAGGTTCATGCCCCAAAGGCCCTCAGTGCCGCTATGTCCATGACTACAGCAGAGTAGCTATTTGCAAAGAGTTCCTTCAAAAAGGAACCTGTCCCAGTGGTGACCACTGTGATTTGTCCCACGACCTGAAGCCAGAAAGAACACCTACGTGCCTACATTATTCCAAGGGTAATTGTTCCAACCCAGAATGCAGGTATGCCCACTCGGTTGCCTCTCTAGGTGCTATGGTCTGCCATTCGTTTGGTCTGTATGGCTATTGTGACAAGGGAACAGAATGTACCGAACGTCACGTGTTTGAATGCCCCGATTTCAGCAATACCGGCAAGTGTAATACGAAGGGTTGCAAGCTTCTACATCGTGAAAGGGCAAGCGTCCTTCGCAAGCAGCAAGAAAGAGAAGCAAATGGCGACTACACAGATATTTCGAGCGACGAAGAGTCTGTTGGCAGCGGCGACTTTGACTCGGATATGGAAGAACTATTCCGCGATGATGATGATTCTGATTTTGACCTGGATCAAGACATGGTTGCTCTATAAGCATCCGTGGCTTATGTCCTGATAAAGAAAAGGATTGTCATTCTTATACTTCGTGGTTTGAATGTCGACGCTACCAACAGTGCTGTAGCAAAATGGCCAGAAATCTGGCCCAGACGCTTATGGCATCGATCTTCCCCATCCTCAGTAACGAGTTCTTGGCCATATTATGCTCATCTAGAGTGCAGTCTTGTGTTACTTTTTTTTTTCATTCCTCGGCCTCTGTTTAGCTATGATGGGCAATCTTTCCCTATCCCGGGAAGGTATATATTATTCAAGGAATCACTAAATAGTGAGCCTACATACAGTATGTCAAGGTCACTACTTTATTATACGCATGCCAACCAGAGTTGTTGGTTAGTGCGTTGTTGGAAGGTTTTTAGGATTAGAAGATACCCCAGTCCTGTTTACTAAACACAATGCATTGCGTTGTATATCAATGCAAAGCAAGAAGAAGGAAAATAAGTCTAAAAAGAATAGAGAAAAAGAAAAAGAAAAAAAAAGGAGGAGAGAAAGAAAATTTTAGGTGAGAAGGAAAAGAATACCAGGTCGTTTCTTTGTTTTGAAGGCTATTCTTACTACAACGATGCAAACTTTAATATGTACGTGATGTGACATGCAACATTGAATAGTCAACGTGTGAAGGAGGGACGATCTAGAATATCAGACAAATCACCATGTATCAGGATGGAACAGACGTATTCGGATATAGCAATCAAACTAGCTCCAACAGGCTACATGTAATACATAGAGGTATAATTTATTGTCATCACGCAAAAACGAGATTTCATGCCATTAAAAACAGAAAATGAAGAAGAAAAAAAAAGAGGAATAATGCTAACAGTTCGCCTTCACCCTTTTCCTCAGGCTCATCGCATTCCTGACTCGGCATCGCCTGGTTGTCTATACGCTAAAGGCTCACGCTCCGTAGCATAGCTGTATGATCCTATTCCAGCCCACATGGCCTTATCTTTACTACGCGGAGCCCAAGCCCAGCCACCTCCATAGCTGATGGGCATATGGTAGTAGCGGAAGGCAAAGAAGGCACTGACAACACCAATCAAAAAGCCAGTGACAATATCAGCGCTATGATGGCGGAAGTCGAACCAACGTGAAGCCGCAACAAAGATAGCAGTAAAAGTAGGCAGTAGTGTAAGGAGTAGTAGATACAGTGGCGGGGCAGCAGCTTGTTGACGTGCGGCAGTGACCATTCGATCATGGGCAACGTCTCGCTTGTTAGCGCCAGCGCTGGGATAAGGCGCAATAAGCTCGATGCCATCATCGTTGGGGTCATGTCGGGTGCCCTCAGCCTTGCTTCCGGAAGGATCGGACGCACGGGGAGCAGCACTGACAGTACGTGACGGGAAAGCGTGGTACGAAACAAGCGGGTCCTTCAGGTCGGATGGAGAGAGGTAAGGAATAGTAACACTGAACTTGGAGGCCAGGAAGAGCGAAAGATAGATCAGACCAGCAGCGGCAGATGAGGCGTGACCACTCGGGAACGAGCGGAAGCCGTCATCAAGCACTTCGTGGTCCTTGTTAGTGCAGATGTCGGCAGACACAAGGTGCCCAGGAAGATAAGTGCTATTGGAGGTGTTGGGGAGGCGGTAACCACCGACGTAGTACTTTGCAACATTCTTAATATCGGGTTGACAGCGCGCTAGTAAATCGGGACGTGGGCGGCCCTCAAGGTTTTTCAAGCCATTCGTGACAAACCAGCCGAGGAACAAACTGAGGGCCATGCCAAGGAAGCCAATGTGCATCTCCCAAAGCTTACGTCTCCAAATGAGGTTCTTGGGCGTGCCCTTGGGGACAGTTCGGCCAGGAACGAACACAAGGCAGACGATGAATATGACAAAGCTAGGAATCAGACTGTTGCAAAGGAACAGTACTACAGGCGGGACGGTCTCATTTTCGGTATAAGGGTAACTGTGGTAAAGGAGTTAGCGGACACAATCCGCGTATTTTATCAAAGGTAGACATTGAATAGAATTCACATGGTGCAAACATGCACTCAGTAGCAGTGCTGACTGGTCTGGTCGTATGGTATGTTGGTACTTACGAGATTTCAGGGTTGTCAAGGGCGAATGGGCGCTTGTTGGGTGTCAGACCGTTCATGATGACACAAGCCACACCCAGGGAAAGGACCACGGCCCAGTCCAAGATATAGGACCCAACCAAGATTGCGGGCACGCCTATCATTGTAAAGACGGAGGATCTAGATCTAGATCTAGAGGTATAGCTGGGGCCGGCGAGGGCAGGAGGATAGGCGAGTGGTGGAAGACGGTCGTCGTCGGTTTGGTCGTGGGCAGACGGCGAAGAGTAATGAGCGTCGTGATTGTGGTTATGATGATTCAATGGTCGTTGTAAGGGCGATTGGGGGGGGCTTTGGGAGAACGGTGGTATATAGGACATGGTCCTGTAAAATGGCGATGGGACGCAAGGAATAAATAGAGGACAAGACAAAATGAGAATGGGGTAAAGCGTCTATGGTAAAGAGCGAAACGAGACAAAAATAATTTGGACGGCTAAAGGAGAAGAAGGAAGACGCTCGAGACACGGAGGAGAAAAAATAGGAACCAATTTGGTGAGAAAGAAGCCCTGGAAACAAAGCGCACACAACACACAGGCACACAAGCAGACAAGTACCCTTAAGCAGACTCAGGCACAAGCACTTAGTTAGTCCGGGACCTTAATGTTTGTATAGAAACGCTTGGCGAGTCGGTGCCACAGGACAAACACTGCCTCTTATTTTAGACGGGACGGATTCTTATTTGGAACGGGAAGGGGGGGGGGGGGGGGGGGGGGGGGGGGGGGGTTTGGGT
>JAXASZ010000248.1:0-24075 GCA_038407095.1 Ceratocystis destructans
CCCCGTCGAAATTGCGATTTACACATTTCTTTTCTTGATTGGCCGCAAGGTCTGCGTTCCTTATATCCTGTGCTCTTTTCTTCTTTTCTTCCCATATTTAGCTTAGCAGGGTCTCCCTCCACTTGCGCTCCCACCCCTAGCTCTTCCACCGCCGCTAAGCTCTCGTTGTTCTTGCTCTGTTGGGCGCACTAATGCCCCCAAAGCCCCAGAGAATGCAAGAGCTCCCCCAAAATAGCCAAAGCCCCTCAATCCTAAATCCCTGGGACGTGCAGCTTAGCAGCCGCTTACGGCTCTACTATACGTAATAAAGCGCTTGCTACTGGCTATGGGTCTCCCTCTCACTCAAACAGGAGGGTTGATCGTCTCTGGCAAAACCTGTTGAGCTCAATCTGTCTCTGTAGAGTCAAGGGTTTGCCTGTCTCAAGAACCAAACTGGCCGATGACAGCCGGTGCACAGCCGTTGTCGGCTTGCTTGGTCTAGGCTGTTCTTTTCCTAGTCTCTTCCAATGGCGGAAGAGTGGACACAAGCTTGAATTTCGGCCCTGGGTTTCTTTCAAGTTATTAAATAAACTCAACAAGGCCAAGGAAATCTGTCTCAGCATTCCCAACTCTCTCCTGGTCTGTCTAACCCTAAAAGCGTGGATCATCTTCGTAACCCTGGTATACCTATTTCTGAGCACTTATTACGTCATTGACGAACCATGGCCCCGGCATCTGCTCTATTATGGCGCAGCTTGCGCGCCCATCAAATCTATGGTGCCAACACGGAAGTAGGAAAGACTATTTTCACAACGACACTAAGCAAAACGGCACAACTTCTATGGCCTCGTGAGAATGTGGCCTACTTGAAGCCTGTGTCAACAGGCCCTTTGGATGAGGCTGATGAACGGTGTAAGTATAGATCTAGGCTGCTGGATTGCACTTTTCGACTAACATGGTATTTAGATGTCTTTCCGCCTGTGTTAAAAGTCCAATTGCCTGCGCACCATGATATCTAACTTAGCCAAGACATATCCATACGTTTGCGCCTAAGACTCGCTTTCATACGCTGTACCAGTACGATCTAGCGGAAAGTCCTCACTCGGCTGCTCCAGCTTCAGGAAGGGTGAGGCCAAAATCGCGAATCCAATAAGATTACGTGCAATACCGGAAACTGACGTGTCTTTCCCGCCTTAGCATGTCCCCTCCGATAGTCAACTTATCCAAGGTATACATTCACATGCAGCTAAGGAAGCTGCTGCAGGGCCAGGCTGGCTTTTTGTTGAGACGGCCGGAGGCGTGCACTCGCCATCGCCATCTGGTACTACACAGGCCGAGCTTTTTAAGCCGCTCCGGCTACCCGCTGTGCTTATTGGAGACTCGAAGCTAGGGGGCATTTCACAGACAATTGCATCCTTTGAAGCCCTGAAAATTCGCGGCTACGATGTTGAAGCAGTCCTTCTCTTTCGCGAGAGGCAGTACCAAAACTACATCTACTTGGCTGAATATTTTGAGAAGCATCATGGAGTCAAGCTTGGGACCATTGAGGCACCGCCGAGGCGATTGCCCAACCTCGACGAGGACATTGAAGCCATGAAAGAGTTTTACAATTCACAAGCTGCATCAAGTTCGCCACAAGAGATTCTTTCCCACCTGGACAATCGACACAAGCTCCGCATAGAACGACTGGAAGAGATGGCAGAAAAAGCACACAAGACGATTTGGTACCCTTTTACACAGCAAAAGCTCTTGAGCCCGGCTAACATCGCTCCTATTGACTCTGCTCACGGCAACTTTTTCCAGACCCTTGACAAAACTGGGTCTGCTGCCGGCGCTGCCCAAGGTGCTCAGAACCTACTCAACCCGTCATTTGATGGCTCTGCCTCTTGGTGGACCCAAGGGCTGGGCCACTCAAACACGCAGCTTACGCTAGCTGCCGCCTATGCTGCTGGTCGATACGGTCATGTGATGTTTGCTCAGGCTATTCATGAACCTGCCTTGAAGCTTGCTGAAAGCATGCTTGAGGGGGCTCATGCTGCCTCGCCTGCCTCTCGTTTCAGCAGAGTTTTCTATACTGACAATGGAAGCTCTGGGTGCGAAGTTGCCGTGAAAATGGCCCTGAGAGCGGCACGAACTCGCTATGGCTGGTCTCCGCGGGACAACATTGAGATTATTGGGCTTAAGGGTAGCTATCATGGCGATACCATTGGTGTTATGGATTGTGCAGACCCAAATGTGTACAACGAGAAAGTAGAGTGGTATCGAGGTCGCGGGTTCTGGTTTGACTATCCTACCGTCATCTTTAAAGATGGGTTTTGGAAGGTTGAAATACCAGAGGAGTGGAGCGGCACGTCTTGCAAAAACAAGGACTTTTCGGCCCTGGGGGATATTTTCGACTTTTCGAGCCGCGAAGGCCGTGGCGACGAAAAGGCTTATGAAAAAATTATTGTCCAGACGCTGGAAAAGCTCAAGAGCGCAGGCCGCAAGTTTGGCGCGCTTGTCATGGAGCCCGTTGTTCTTGGTGCTGGCGGCATGCGCCTAGTGTAAGTTTCCCGAATTGAGATGTGCCAATGTTGAGAAAGTCCAGGTATTGACGAGATATGATAGTGATCCTCTCTTCCAACGCACGCTTGTTAAAGTTGTGCGCCAAAACCCGCATCTATTTGGGTCTTCGTTGCCCGAATCTCAGACAACCAGCTCTGACTGGAGTGGCTTACCCGTATTTTTTGACGAGGTCTTTACGGGTCTGTACCGCCTTGGTAATTTCTCGTCTGGCTCCATGCTTCAAGTTGATGCGGATATCGTAGTGAATGCCAAGCTCCTCACCGGAGGTGCCTTGCCTATGTGTACTACGATGGCATCTGAAAGTATATTCGAAAGCTTTTTGAGCGGCGATAAGAGCGATGCCCTGCTTCATGGTCACAGCTACACGGCACATCCTATGGGGTGTCAAGTTGGAGTAGAGTCAGTCAATGCCCTGCGCAAGCTAAGTGAGGGCGGCGCTTGGGATATGTTCAAGGACAACTGGGCGCAAGAAGGCTTTCACTCCAAGGAACGCAACGTCTGGTCCGTCTGGCCGATCGAATTCGTCAAGTCTTTGCCTGGTCATTATGTTGAGGGAGCTTGGGCTTTGGGGTCTGTGCTCGCCATCTATGTCAGGGACTCGGCTGGTCTTGGCTACAAAAGTACAGCGTCTATGGCTCTGCACGAAAGTTTGTTACGGAGCCTCGACGGTTGGAACATTCACAACCGAATTCTGGGCAATGTCCTTTACCTTATGGTGGGCCAAAATACTACAACGCAAGAAGTTGACGAGCTTTGTGAACGGATTAAGACTGTGATTCCGGATGCAAGGTGAGAAAAAGACGGCGTGAACATGATATATGGATATCTACATAATATATACGTTTTTTCTATGCTAGATATCGGTCCTGAGAGCTTTAACTAATATAGCACATGTGCGTAGCCTGAAATCAAGCCTAGCCCAAGGAATGATTGAGAGTAGCCATTACTAGAATTCTCTTTTCTAATAAGCATCTGCTGACAAGTAGGCCCTGAAAGACGATTTACAAGCCAGCGCCATGGACTCGCCCGGTAGGGGTAGGTCGCTTGGGGTCTGTACAAGCAAAGTCCTTTTCTCAAGTTCTACTATGCTGAGAGGTTTTGCGATTTAATATACCTGTTCAATAAAGTGCATAGCTTTTAAGTACCTCGAACTCAGCCACACTAAAGGCTGTACTGAATGGAAATGGGAGTTATTCAAGTCTCAGTAGGCATGCCCACCATTGCAAGAACTGAATAGCTACCAGGTAAAGGTTAGATACATGGAATAAACGAACTCGAGAACGTGAATAGTTGGTTATAACATGGAGAGGGTAAAGTCGGGAGTGAGAAAGACAACGATACAGGATATGATTGCGAAATATGAAGTGTCTTTAAGATTCTGTGTTCTATAAGACGCAAGTGCTGGGTGCTCATGCTGTCTTTCTAAAGCTCAGACTGGCTACATCCAAGCTTATGTTTAGCAACATACTACACGTGCCCTCTGGTGAGCGATAGGGACCTGATTTTGAGCCCCAGCTCAAGGACTATAAGTACATATTTGAATCAAGCTATGTAGGCATTGAGTGTTTGCGGAGGGATCTAGTCAGTTGTATCCCAACCTAATGCCATTGAATTAGAAACAAAGAATCCTCTTGGCTCTTAATAGCACTTGGATCTAACTTCAATGGCTATATAACGTTTGGATAAAGTAGGTCACTCCTCGTCCTTGGAGATGCCGCTTGATTGACTTTATTGTCACTAGCCAGCTCAAGTCAAGTGCGCTGCCCCGAGAACAGGGCAACCAAAACCTAGATTCCATAGATCGTGGGCAGGCGCTGGAGATTGAAATTCAAATGGGAATGAGATCCAGAGGGTCACCAAACATGTGGATAGCCATGTTTGCCATCTCGGCTTGCATCCCAGATAGTGGATAGATTGGTTTGCGTATTTGAATTCTTTAAGCGACGCCTCGAAGGTAGTGTGGTGTCTTTACTGTGTAAAGCGAAGGTGTGTAGGAGATGTTCACTAGGCCAATAACTTTTCAGGCTCGCCTGATATAATACAAATTCATAGCAAAGGAGTCTCAATGAAGATAGCCTAGCTTTGCATAAATAATTATTGCAGCAACGAAAGGAGGGATGCTGACGGCCACAATAGCGATGATAATCACAGAATAGGTTGCAGACGAAGAGCAGGCCGCTATTTGATAAAGAGCTAAAACATACCATCGAGATGAGGCCCAAGCCTGCCCTTAGACGGCAAAGCTGCGCAGGATATACGACCCAAGGTTTACTGCTTCCGTCGTTTTACTAGTACTAGGTGTACCCACCATCAGCCTGTCATCTGAGTTTCGCCGATGCTCTGGGAATTCTCATTGAGCACATCCCTCGCTCTCCGCACTCACGAAATAGATCACAAATGAGTTGCATTCGTGAGAGGATGTGGGACAAGGAACAAATGACGTCATTTGCGAGGCTCAGAAAGAGACAGTTGTCCATTGTGACTGCCCGCTTAAAAATACAATGACAGGAAAGTGAGGGACAGGGAAGAGTGCATGGATAGCCCGCATTTGACGTTTTCCGGCTCGTCTCTTAGAGTGACCACAATTCACAAGCTACCAAAGAATGATGTTAGAATTAGAGGCCTCATTAACATAGATGTGGGAGAGCACGAGGCGTTAATTCGACAATCTGAACGTACATAGTACACTAGTAGGAAGAATGCTGACATGACAGATCAGTCCATCCGATGCTGGGATGGCAGGCCGAAACCGACCCGACCTATAAGGCATACTATTTATTACCTATATTCTTGGAGTTTAGTAGACATAGGGCCACTAGACCCCAGACGTAAGCCTACGGTATTTTACCCATGCCACTTGTAGTGTCATCCAAATCTTGATGTTGTCGGAGAAAGCTATACTCCCTTCCAGAGAAGACAAGATTCAGGGATCAAAGTTTCGTGGGCTTTCTTTACGTTTAGAGGTTTTATTATTATTTCCATAGTTCGTGTTGCTGCTGTAGGATGCATCAAACCCAGTTTCGCTCGGCATTTCTGTACATAGTTTCTTTATCCTTGGGCCCAGTACGGCCATATATCTGTGCGAGAGTCGGCCAGCAGAGGTTGGTTCTTACATGTCAGGCCAGTCTGAAAGGTGCTAGGGTACAAATGAAAGCGCCAGCCTCCTGACTTAACTAGACGGTTCCCTGGGCTTGCACGATCCTGGTCGGGATCTTGGAATATTTGTCCGGATAGTCTGGGGTTGACTCACCTCAATGCAACCAAAACCTATGACATGTCTGCTCACAGTCATATTGCAAGAATATGTCTTGGATAGCCCAAGATATTGTGCCTCGTGGCCTATTTTCGGTGCTTTCTTGTGCACGACCAACGATAGCATATCTTTATCTTTGGTGTCGCATATTATCTTATACATAAGACTAAAGAACTGTGTGCGGCACCCTATCAAGGGTTTAAGCAGGCAGCAGCAAGCTTGGGTTAGGGACAGCCTGTAGGTCGCTAAGAGGCTTCGGTATTTTCATCGCCTGTTCTATAACCCGCCAGAGAGCAATGACCGCCTGATACCTAGCTGCCATAGAATTGACCTCGTCCGCCTTCGCAAACAAAACAGCCCTTCGCATACTGCGCACTCAGTCTTGCCCATCGGCTATCGGCCAACTACCCACGTGCTCATCATACATGCATACATGATAAGACCGGATAGATGCACACAGCTTTGTCCAATTCTGGCACACCATCTTCGTGCGTGACAGCAGTACTCCCCTAATTGCCTAGTACGCCCTTCCAGTACATAACGTATTATTTACACAACATGATCCTTTAGCGGCAGACGCCAGTCACTGTCCTCTCATTTGTAAGAAGGACTAAGCCCAATCAAGCGCCACATCGGTCTACGCGGGGATCCACAGTCTCGCTATATAACTAGTAGCTGGCCTACAACCTAGTGGACATCTTGTTGTTGCTTGACTTCATCACTCTGATACTCAACTTTTTACACCCTCCTTCCTTCCCTATCATTTCCTCCAGCACAATGCATATACCGTCGTGCAACGCAGAAAACCGTCCTGAGGTCTTGCATGATTTTATTCGACGCAACCCTTTAGGAATCCTGACCACTTCGATCCGATCCGAAACGTACCCTTTGCTGCAGTCTAGCCACATCCCATGGGTTGTGGACAACGTCAATTCAGGCGAAAATCAAGCATCGCTAGGCCGGCTTCGTGGGCATATCGCCCGACAAAACCCTCAATGTAAAGCCATAATTCAAAGCCTTGTGCAGGATGCCTGCACCAACGTCCTAGCTGACGATGTCTTGGTCCTCTTCAATGGGCCAGTACACCATTATGTAACCCCAAAGTTCTACAAGAAGACAAAGCCCGAGACGGGCAAAACCGTGCCTACTTGGGACTATGAGGCTGTCGAGGTTTACGGCAAGGCACGGGTCTATCACGACACAAAGTCGTCCGAGTTCAAGAATTTTCTCTCTACGCAGATAGATGAACTGTCAAACCACTGTGAGACGTCGATCATGGGGTATGGAAAAGAAGGCCAAGAGGCACCGTGGAAAGTGACCGATGCGCCTGAGCGCTACATCGACCTCATGATGAAAAACATTGTTGGGATCGAGATTGAAATCACATCGATAGCCGGGCGTTTTAAATGGAGTCAAGAGAAGATCAAGGGCGACAGGGACGGTGTTATTGAGGGCTTTGCCAGCTTGCCAGGCCCATATGCTTCTGAGCTGGCCCAAAAGGTAACAAACCAGGCGCAGATTTTCGACGCGGCAAAGAAGAAGTAGACCTGTATTTGCATGGCAATATGTACGTACGTACATATCTATCTATATATATATATAAAGTACTCGTTGTGTCAGTATCGGTCCCTGTTGTGTCCCGCTAGTTGTTTTTAGCAATCAATCTAATTCGACTTGTGCTCGTCATGGTTGGTGCTTTTCCGGCATCAATCGTCTGCGAGATGGAAGCTATGGGGCGTTTGAAAAAACGGACTGATATCTCTTGCATTACGCCATATATAGTAGATGGCAAGGAAAGACTTGGGGATAAGCACTACACCGTAGTAGGTGAGGCACACGAAGGAAGCACTGGTATTTTTAAGCCTTACCGATAACACTATAGTGCGCAGACAAAAGTGACGATGCACTTTTCCGACCTTTGCGACCGCGTCGTGTTTTCCATTTTTAAATTAAACACGTCGTCTGTGTATCTTTACACACAAAGAAACCTGCCTATCAAACCACGAACTGATATATGTACATTCGGTTGAGAAACCCGGCCCAAAAATTGTGTGGTGTGGTAAAGACAGGAGATTTCGGTCGTGCGGGAGCGCAATTCATCTGCAACACCCCACTGTAGCAACGGGGTTTAGGGTTAAGTGCCGTGATTGGGAGCGGCTGTCGTTCAGAGGGTGAAAGCGATATTAAGGCGTGTATTTCGGGCCTAGTACAGGTTCTATGAGCTGTATAGATACTACAAGGCCGAGCAAGCTTTCAACTCAATAATGGGTATTCAAATTGGACGTAGCAGCATGCCGGTTAGCCGATATTCTACTATCTACATCCCTTAGGTTACTTTATCTTTGCTTGGTTGGAACTGCTCTCGCTATATTCGTTCATGACAAAGTTCGCCACATCATCACACCTAATGCTCATCCTGTGTGCAGGCAAAGCGCTTCACTACGGCCCCTTTCTAGATAACCGAATTTAGGAAATAGGCCGTAATCTGTATCAGTAGATTGTAGACATGTACCAGTAGCTCCTTGATTGGGGCTCGAGTGGACCGAGATAACGACGCGTGTAATGCCATTTGATGTAAAGAAACTCAAAGAGTCATGAAGATCGATTTCGACCATTGTTTTCTGGACATGGATATTTTGAGGCAGAGAGCAATGTTACTAGCAGAAGGCCGAAGTTGCCTATGTGATATTGTATCCGGAAGCATCATCATCCATCTTGACCGTCGTTTAGTTCCAGAACCCACCAGCCTGTCTGTCTTAGGTGTCTTTCAGAAGTTCAGGCGATATGTGATGACCGACGTGTGGTCCGAGAATTTGTGGTGTTTCTTGTCGTAAAATGGTCTGCCTTCGCGTTGGCGGGGGAGAAGTTAGGATCAGAGATGTCCTCCATCTTCCTCCCAACAGTCGTGCTATATCTTGGCGGCTGTGTCGCCCGTCCTCGATTCCATGTACTTTTCAAAATCGCCAAGTACTCCAAAGTGTCAGTGGCGTAGCATGCTTGCATACTTTTCACAAAGTGAAATTCAGCACTGTATCTAAGTGTCGGCATTCTCAACGGTCACAGGAGCTTCTTCATTGGGGCCAGCGCAAATAACCTCGAGCTCATTGGCTTTGTCCCTCGCCATTTCGTCCTTGTTGTCTCAGCCTGCACTGCGTTGGCAAATCCTTCTTCTTCTAGCCCTCCGAATAAAAGAGAGACGCGCGTGGCTTTCACATTTTCAAATGGGCTACCAGACTTTCTTCATCCCGGCTGAGTTCATCGAGCTTAGGAGGGTTCGGGGACACTCCATGCTTTGAACCATGGCTAGGGGAGTCTTGGGGGTGGAAGGCATGCAATTGATGATGATGCTGTAGGAAGAAGGTGTGACTTTTCTATTGGGACGTGGAATCCCTTCCGTTGTGATGTTCGAGTTCATTTTGGGGAGTTTGTATTGGACAATAGTAGCAGAAAGGGGGCAGGAAAATCAAGGAACAACACGGTCAAGATGTTTTGTTTGCCAAAGAGACTATGCAGCATGTATTGAGTTAGGCATTATCGAATTTGCTTTTGAACCTATATTGGTGATCAGTATATCCCTATTTTGGTGTGTTTATTATTCGCCGTATAGTTAGTTCATGTTTTCGATTTGGAGCTCATGAAAGGGTGCTTTTTACAACAGAAAACACCAGCACTACAGCCTATTATAAAGAATGAGTCTCTTGATTGATTTATCAAAGGCCTACCTCCAGATATCTTTACTCTTAACTTACACAGTGTTTATCTTATGTTGCGCCAAGTAGAGCTGGAGATTCCACGGTACTAGACCAAGGAAATATATGGTCATGTGATCACATAGTGTGTAAGATGAGCTCTAGTCCTAGTAGCAGTACGGCATCTTTGAACTTGTCTCAATTAGTTTCAAGGTCATCCACCCTTCAAAGACGCTGTTTTACTCGTAGGTGACGTATTCATTTTCGCTAGGCAAAGGTATGTTACGAGCCATGTGGTTTCTCCATCTGGGTCGAGTGCGCTTATATTGCCATCCGGGAGTTGTAAGCTGTAGGTCTTCGATGGCCGAAGCGTACTTCACTAACTCGTCCTCTCTCCACGCACTCTGGATAAGTCCAACCCCGAAAGGAATGTCGCCAACGCCCTCAATACCAAGCGGCAATGCTACCATGGGGTAGCCGGCCTGGGCAGCGACCTGAGCGGCTTGGCCTACACGGGTGGGCACAAGCAGGGCATTGAGCTGTTTGCCATACCAGCCAAGCGCATGATCAATTCCATTGCAACTCTTGGTTTTGGTGTAAGAGAGAGCATCCCAGTACTCGTCATTCTGCTCTCCTTTCGTTTCAGCCGAAGCGATGAAGGCATCCTGGCCTGAAGAAAAGGCTGGATGGGTTCCAGGCTGGCCACCTTCGGTTCCCAGGTTTTTGTTGTTATACTCAATGATGTCTTCAAGTGATCGCATCTTTGTGTTGGTGAGCTCAGATAGGTAAGACTTAATGTTGTTGTAGAAGTCAACCTTCACTACAGTGAATTCGGATTTGCTGGGAAATCCGCGAGTGGTGCCATAATCCCAGTCCCATCCATCTTTGCTGATGAATTCGTCTGCATCAAGAATCTCAGTGCCGTTGATGACAGTAGCTCCAGCATCCTCAATGAGCTTAACAAGTTTCAGGAGAACATCGAGCTGTTCATCAGAGGCGTACTTCCAGAAGCTGTCCCAAGGCAGTCCAAAGGTGGCTCCTTTCAGGGCAGTTTTATCAGAGATGAAGGGGATGTATCCATCTTTGGGCATAAAGCGTATCTGTTCCAGGGTATATTTATCGCGCTCATCAATGCCCCAGATAGCATCAAAGGCATAAACGGCATCCTTGACGGTACGGCCAAAGGTGCCGACACTATCCTGGTGCTCACTCTCAGGGATGACGCTAAGCAAAACAAGAGAAACAGAAGCAGTGTTAGTAGTTGTGCTAGTCGTAAAAATAGAAGATAATGCAATATAGGATATATCATTTTCTTACCCAGCTCTAGAGGTACGGCCAACCGTAGGCTTGAATCCGACAACAGCATTGCGTGTAGCGGGACTAATGACTACAAGTGAAAAGAAACAGGTCAGCCGCTTATCATACGTCCACTAGGTGTTTGTAGTAGAAGTGGCGGAGATTTTGACTTACTGCTACCATCAGTTTCAGTTCCCAGAGAAAAGGCAATGGCATTAGCACTCACGGAAGTGGCGCTACCAGTGCTGCTACCACCGGGGTTATTGGCCAGGTTGTAAGGGCTCCGAGCCTGTCCACCCCTGGCCGAGTATCCCTCTGAGTAATTGCTTGAGCGCATATCAGCCCATTCGCTGAGGGTAGCCTTTCCAAGGAGTACAGCGCCGGCGTCGCGGAGCTTTTTGATGGTGAACGCGTCTCGAGGGACGATGCTGCCTAGAAGAGCGTTGCTTCCCGCTGTAGTCTCCATCAAGTCCTTGGTTGCCATGCTTTCCTTGACCAGAAAAGGAATGCCATGGAGGGGCCCACGGACTTTGCCCTGGCTACGCTCAAGATCCATTTGAGTAGCAATATTGATTGCGTCAAGATTGACTTGCATGACGGAGCTGTGAGAGATAGAAAAGTTGTTAGCGAAACAAGCAAAACAGTTTGGTTAAAGCAAGCTCAGCACTAAGACTTACTTGATGTAGTTCTGGGTCTGCTGGATTCTCAGCATGTAGCAATAGCTAAGCTGTACGGAAGTAAGTGTCCCGTTGTTTAAGCCCTCCTGCATCTGGTCAATAGTGGCCTCTTCTAGAAGAAAGTTGCCGCAGGGAAGCATGGTGAAAAGCTCAGGCATTTTGATGTTTTTTTCCAGTGGAAATAAAACATCAGTGTCTTCTGGAAGCCAGTTTGCCCCTGTATTAGTGGCATAAGCACTAAGAGGCAGTATGGCTGCCGTAAGTTTGCCAAGGGACGGCATTTTAAGAGGCGTAGGTAACAATCTGATTCAAATGGGAGGACGGAGTCTCTGAGAAAATCAGTTAGTGGGTTGGTGAGATTCGTGGAAGCTCCGGAACTGAGTGGGTGAGTGGGTGGCGGCTGTGACCAAGGGGGACAAAGTAAGAAGACTTGATGATGCCAGTATCTAATAAACTAGGAAGAAAGATATAATGAATGAGGCCATTTTATACATTTTTCTGCATGTCCAGATGTGCTGAGCTGGATAATCAACACAAATCTATCTTGGTCTCGCCCGTACGAACAAACGTAGTACTCGACCAGGAGTAGATTTTGGATAGCGAAATATACGATAAAGCTACCAGATTCAGGACAAATGTCAACATATGCTGCTTGCTCCATACGGAGGCTCTGCCCCTTGGTTGTCTCTGTAGTATAACGACATGAAAAACAGCACAAATTAAACATGCGCCTGAGCCCGGAGGTCCGATTCGACAACTGTGTGTAGATACTCGGCGCAGTAGCAGGCGAAGCTAGCCATGTGTGGAGGTGAGACTAAGAAAAGAACGAAGGCCATAGAAACAGGAGAGAAAGGAAAGAAGATGGGAGGAAGGGAAGGGAAGGGTACCAGTGCTAGTATGGAGCTGAAACTGCCTACACGGGGTTACTTTGCCTACATCGTAGCTAGCAATAGGGCATGTACTCACTGATCAGCGACGTGGTGTAGGGCTAGGGATGGGAAGGGGAATTTGGAGCTTACATGCCAAGTAGGATTCGTTTACCTGGTCTTGATACAATATGGTAGAGAGAAAGTATCAGTTTGCTGCCAGCCGGAAGAGTATTGAAAAAGAGAGAATGTACTGCAGACAACAAGAAACAAGGACTCATAGACTGTTTTGTTGTTTATTGGATTGAGCCTAATCCTACTCAGATATTAAAACAGCCCCTAAATAGGGTGAACGCATTTATACCTTCGAAAAGCCACCCTTTTACTATATCAGCCACACGGGCCTAGGCTCACAATATAGTAGTATGTGCGCAGGCTTAATAGGCTGGCCTGATGCTATAGCGGGATATATCGAAAGGGGGATATCCACCATTGCACAACCAAGAAATGAGGCATGCATCCATTCTTTGTAGAAGTAGAGTGGTAGGTTGATCATCAGGAAGAGTCAAGGTTTACGCTGTTAAGAAAGGATGCTATCCTCATTGTTTTTACATTCGACCTACGTAAAGAGGGTCCGTTAAGTGCCTAGTTTCGAGTAGCAAGAAAGTGCAAAGGAAATGGGATGTTCATTGCTTATGGGTGCTCATAAAGGGCACTATTCCAGAAGCTATGTAGTCGCCGCAGGAGATAAGGAGATATTTGACGGAAATGTAGTTACAGCGGGAACTGAATATTCGGTATAAGCAGAGTGATTGTAATGGGAAAAGACTTTTCGAAAAGAATAGCCCTCAAAGGCGCTAGGTTTGTTTATTATTATAAGACCGAGTACTAGCTGTCTCGTTCGCCACACAATTTTTTGACAACGCACACACCAGCCGAAGGCTGCCCGTCAAGAAGAACAGATCGTTCCTTGGCTCGTTCTTCCTTGCTATCCTGATAACCAAGATAATGGATAATACCGATATTCCCATAAATTCGCTCAGTATTAACCTAAACACACACTCTATGTCATCTTAGCTTTACCACTGGCCAGTCACTCGATCAAAAACCACATTATCACGATTATTATATTGCGTAGCGGATGGCACCCTTGCATTCCAGAGCATGTCTAAAATACCAAAGTCCCTTTGTTCTTTTCTAATATACAGCGGCAAGTAATGTTGACCTATTTTTGTAATAGCAGTAAACATCTACGACAGCAAACGTATTCCGAGTCCCCAGTGATCTCGAACTTGAGCACGTGCTTCTTGATAACAAACTAGCGGCTAAATACTTGCGCCGTCCGAGATCTGTGATCGGCCAAGGTAGCCAAAGAGAGAAAAGACCAGCTAGAGGCCTGTCTGTTACATAACATTACATAACAGGGCTGATGTGCACAAAATGTATGCATAAACATAGATAGCTGCCTAGGAACTTCCCATGTAAATTTCCCTTGACTAGTGCTGCAATTTTGGTAAAAACAAAACTCATCAGCCTCCAGACCACATCTTTTCCAGGCAATGTTTTGGTTACTATTTCGAAGTATGGATATTTTGCATTTTGACATACAGGCGAAGGGTTCTTTACGGGCTGTCCCCTCCGACGGCTTGGAATCACGTAATCTAGTAGTCTTTGTAGAGAGGAAACGGGGACAGCACGATGCAAAAAAGCCCAAGTAAAGAAACAAGCAATAATAAATAGAGCGACCGAGTAGCAGAGTAACGCAGAGAGGAATTTAGGTGAGAAAAAGAAAGCAGTCGGGGAAGTACCTACTTTTTGACCGTCTGGCTAGATGTTATGTCAGAGGATGCACATTGTTTTATAACCCTCTCTTACTGCTCTTCTTCCTTAAACGTAGTGGGGGACTTTAGCCGCGAGATTTGATATCGTATATGTATATATATAGGATTTCAGATGGGTGATTGCAGGCTTACATTGTATGTCGAGTTGGTCGTTTTGACACTATACTGCGACTCGGACGGATATACTTACAGAAGATCATAGCAAGCTAGGTGATGACAGCTCGGTAGTTTATGCTTGAGCGCTACTTTCTAGTGCATAAGGCATACCCCCGGTATGATTACCACTTGTCAACTATACACGGACTATACTGGTAGCCATCCCCGCTGGCCTCTTCACCAACTTGGGACAAGGCTGCCAGTGTGAGATACTCCGGTCTTAAGAAGTAAGAAATGCTAGTGACATCCTCAACAAAGCCCTTCTGCTCTTCAGTTTCCGAAGATTGATCTAGATCGGATGATTTAGACTTGAGCTGTTCGCAAATTTATGTTTGTTGTCTTCAGGCTACCCTATGCCCTCCAACGTGGGGTCTCTTGGATGAACTTTAAAATCTTTTTCAGATGAATAAAAAGCATCGACGTAGTCAGATCGTTGCAAGAGGAGCATATACCGGCTACCCAGATGAAAGGTATCTGTCTACATTATCTGCAGTTTTTGCCCACTAGTAAGCAAGATAAACGGTTCTAATGAAGAGTTCAGAGGTGCATAGGCCAATAGCGTCAGAACACGGCTGAGCTGATGTGCAGAAAAGAATATGCGACTATAGGCCCGGTTATAAATCTTCCATAGTCAAAGTCCTCAAAGAGAAAAGAAACAAAGGGGAATCAATACAAGCAGTTTTCGACGAGAAGCCTCATACACCCTGTTTCTACCCAAGGCTTTGAGCCCTCTAACGAAAGCATATATCTCATATCAGGCTATGTGCCAGTATAAGACCAAGACCTTGTTCTACAAAACTGTGTCTCTAGATGCGCTTTTGTGGGAAGTCGAGCTTAGGCGAGAGTAGTTTCACAGCTATTTTCGAGAAAGCCCGTGGAAACTCGGAATTGCTCGGACGAATATAGGCATCAGCATTTGCCCCCAAATATTGCAATGTACCGCGCTAGAAACTGGGATTAAATCGATTGCTCATGCTAGTTCATTGCTTTAGCACGCTTTGATCAGCGAGGTGAACCAGTATAACCCTAAGAGGGAAGGGAGGTTACAAGGATTGTCTACCAATGACACATTTGATGACTGGAAAGAATGTTGCAGGGACACTCAACGGAGATCATTTCCTCTCATCTGATTTAATGTAAGTCTTCTTTTCTCTAAAACAGCCAATATTGATAGCGTCGATCTTGGCTGCAAGGTTTATTTGCAATTGGTGTACCTACCTCAGATTTTCGCCCATGTCACTACAGAGACAGAATTGTGATCGATCTCCAAACTATATTGACCCTTTCGTTAGTCTTGTATACACTTGTCTTGATATGGCTGGCATTTGGATATATAGCGATCTAACACTGCAGGAATACTCTAGAAGACAGACTGCCATCATCACTTCTCTAGATTGTATACATAACACTGGCTATCGTGGTGTGATGTGGGTCGGTTGGTACCCTTGCTACGTGATTGGCTAATCGGCCCGTGTTATCCATGTTATATCATTGGTTGAATGGAAGTGAGCAATATCAGAATACTGACATCAGATGGATGTATATTCTTGACTATATACAATACAAATGGCTCGCGAGTCTTTAGTTCTCGAGCTTCTTGTGGTGCTCAAAAATCTAGGCTTAGGCTATAAGATTAGTCGACACCAAATTGATCTTGTCCTTTTCTTTATAGGTAGAGAGGAATAGATACTATTCGTCCCTTACACCAAGTCTAGCTCGCATACCATTCATGCGATACGCTTGGAGATTTTGGTGTTGAAGTTGCTACTATGGCTTTACCAATTGCGTTGCCCGGGCCAAAATATCCTCAAGAACTGGCCGCCACCCTTAAGTTAGATTCATCAAGACCCTAACCACAAGCTCGGAGGTAAATAAGAGTAAGAAGTGTGAAACAAGACAAAGAAAGAAAACAGAAAGCCCTGGCTCAGCAAGAGTCAGTTACTTACATAGTTGTACAAATATATAAAACGTTCTACAGCAGCTAGCACAGTATCTTAATCTTGACTCGCAGATTTTGCGAGATATTTACAAACCTTGTCTCATTCTCTAAGGAACCTCCGCAGCCAAAAATGTCGACACCTTTCTAGTGTTTCCCTTGCATATCCACAGCTCGCAATCTGGTAGTAAACTGCCCAAAGCTGATGTCTAAATGGGTTACTCACTTATTGACCAAGAAAAGATGACAAAAATGATTTTCTAAGCTAATACCTATTAATGATCTTTCACACTTCCAAAGCTACATCATATAGCAAGTACATCAGAAGCAGAAAGCAGAGCCCATAAGAAGAAGCCAAACCCAGTAGCAACGCCCAAGCCATACCCAAGATACTCCGACCGAACCCAAAATAAAACCTTAAAAGTCCCTTTCTTGCCCTAACCTATTGATCATGTCAAGATTGTCATAGGCGGGGGCTGGTATATCAGGCTCCCGCCAAGATCTAGCAGACCCTGGCCAAATTGCAAGTCTTCATTTGTGGTCTCGAAAGCCAGGAACTCATCATCGAACCGCTCCAGAAGGGCTTCTTCCTCGGCGTTGAGTGTGTTCATGGTCAAACTGACCTCCATCGTGGCAGGGTATCCATAGTTGGCTCCATTAACACGTGGATATGGGACAAACAAAGGTGGTGGTCGGTTCACATTAGACATGGCCGGCCCAACCTGATGAATTTCATCAACCGCTTCCATGCTAGCATTTGCTAGTGAGCCTTCAGCAGTAGCCCCAAAAAGGGGACCCCCCATGGGAGCTGTGAAGTTGGGAACCCCGATAACACCTGGTGATATGGGGCTTTCTGCAAGGGCTCCCAAAGATGGGTTTTCAGCAGGTGCCCCAAAAAAAGGGCTTTCCGAGACAGCCTGAGGAAACGAGGCTGCAATAGGAGTTGCTATGGTGGGCTCCGAGACTGCCATCTGGTTGAAGATGGCTCCCCCTCCAAGAGCATTTATGCTCTGAGTAGAAGTGGCATTGAAGGCCAATGGAGCTACCTGTAGCTCCGAGGGAGGAAGTCCGTTGTGGGAGTCATGTAGGCTACCACCGCTCTGGCTTCCAGAGCTGCCAGCAGATGAAGATGGGCTGGAGAAAGCTTCCCCAAAGCCAAGGTCCATATCGCCCCCGGCATCCATGTCCTCACCCTCCGTTTCATCCCCATCGATGGAACGTTTGTGCCAGTTCTTGGAGTTGAACTTGTAATCGGGGTGAGCCGCATGATGGTTCACACGCTCCGTTATCGACCAGTTGTTGAACTGATCCTTGACAGACATGGGCTCAATTGCCCAGGAATCCCCACAAATCTGAGAGACAAACTGATGGTTCTTCTCACTGCAGGCGGCTTTGGCAACCTGCTGGTACGCCTTGCGGTATAGCATGAAGGCGTTCATGGGCCGTTTGGCCTTGCCGGGGTTCTTGCCAGCCTGAAGCTCAAGGTGACGCTCCTCAGCAGAGCGATTGACAAAGCTCTCGATGTCCGCAATATGGGCATTGGGGAACTTAGCGGCCAAGAGAGAGAGCGGGATTTCAAGAGCACCTTCGCGGCGTGCAGAACGGGCCTTGCCTGCACGCTGCTTAGGAGAGGGGGTCTTGTCAACCCGGCCGGAGATGACGGGAGCAGGCATACTGTAGCTATCCGAGCTGCTTGCACTGCTGCGTCTTCTCGCACCACCAGCATTGGACCTCTGACTGCGAGGCCGAGAGCTTGATCCGACTGCAGTGAACTATATGTGTCATGTAGTTAGCAACTATTCATTCAAGTATTGTGCGGCTGATAGTGAAAATTGTACATACCCCAGAGGCACCCACGCTCCGCTCTTGAGCATGGAGGGCAGTAGTATGTTGCTGCGCAGAGGGCTTGAAATACCAGGAGGTTAGAATGAGACTCAGGTTAGGCTTTTGAAAGGGCAAACTTACCTGCATACCGCTGCCCCCCCTGGTATGAGGGCTTCCACCTACATTATGACGGGAATGAGGAGGAAAGGCGCCCATGGCAGGGCGAGTTCTGGAAGAGCGAGTACCACGAGCGCCCCTTCCGCTATAGCTTCTGACAGAACCAGAGCTTGAGGAGGTGGACTGCGTAGTATACATTATACTGAGGGAGGAGGGATGGGTAAGAATAAATAGAACTGGAAGTGGTAAAAATGATGGAAAGGGAGAGAGAAAGAGATAGAAATATTGTGTGGAAGTTCAAAGAATATGTGAGTGACTCATGAGAGTTTGCTGAAATTATCAGAAGAAAAGATAGATGTTTGTATATATGAGATAGAATGTGTTGTGAGCGTGATGAATGGAAACAAGAAGAGAGACGAAACAGAGGCCGGATTGCCCTTCTTAATATACCTGGCGGGAGACTGGGGAAGCTGCGTAGGTTTAGTAAACAAGAAATACATAATCACATCTAGCTTGTCGACATCGAATTCGCCTCATCCTGTCTATACTCAGTGATGAGCCTTCCTACTAGGTGTTGGAGCTCCAAAGTCACCTAGGATTGTCCCATAAACCACTGCGAGATGAATTCGCAGGAGGCTTAGCCGAAGATGGGGTGTAGCGACTAGGGGGGTGTCTGAAACAGAACAAAAAAGATGAATGACATTGAATGGGAGCCCTTAGTTTGCC
The DNA here is from genome assembly GCA_038407095.1 of Ceratocystis destructans. Lineage (NCBI taxonomy): Eukaryota > Fungi > Ascomycota > Sordariomycetes > Microascales > Ceratocystidaceae > Ceratocystis > Ceratocystis destructans. The sequence continues at coordinate 18,926 of JAXASZ010000248.1, forward strand.
TAGCTATAGCACGCAGTATCAAACAAGCTAGACGCAATTAGGCATAGGGTGGGCTTGCTCGTAAACCATCCGTAAACTGGCCAACCAGAGCGTAGAAAAGTGAGACTAATATTTGAATACCCTTTTTGCAAAATCGCGATATAAGTGGTTGAGATACGAAGGGAGTACTAGTACCCTTTCATTAATTGCTATTATCGCCATCGCCAAGCTCTTACGTCCATGGAGAAGCATATCCCCCTCACCCGTGCCCTCAAGCTGAAAGAAAACAACGGCCGAGTCGGCTGATAGTCCAGACTCCAAAAGTTAGTATATGCTCACTTTTTTACTGTGAATGGTTTACATCCGCCAAGTATCTAGCAATCCTTGGCAGCATGAAACGGAATTCATCATGGAGCTATGATTGCAAAGTTCTGTAGGTACATAGACAGTACACGGGTGCATGTGTACAAGTATCTTATCTCTTCCAAACTCGAGATGAATTAGAGCAATATTGGACAAAATATCATGCAGCAAACTAGGTCAACTTGTACACACAAGGTTGTCAAAAGTAACCCAAAATCCTGTTGGCATGAGTACCGCTCCATATTGAAGATCAGGGCGTACAAACAAGCTGAGAAAGTAGGATAAACCTCTAGCATGCGTAGAAGAAGGGCAGAAATAAACAATATTGCATACATGAAAAAAAGATAATTGAAATCAAAGCATGCGTCAAGATATCACCATGCCTCAGCTACGAAGCTCAACACTAAGCAGCGCACTTTTTGCTGAGATTTCCAGCGTCTCTCCCCCGCCTCCCATGGCTTTGCCAAGCTTTAGCTTCTTGCTAGTTGGAACAAGAGAGATGAAAAAAAGATACAAACAACCAGCCACATAGGCACATCGCTTGCTCCATATCCCGCATGCATGAAATGATGAAATGAGAGTAGCTACCTACTCATCCTATCTCTGCTCGGTATCTCGGTCACTTCGCAAACACCCTCAAAGGCATGCCAAGACGTGATAAGATGTGATTAAAATGTGACTCGCGTCGATAATCAAGTCATGAAGGCCTCGATAGGATTGAATGGAGGTCCAAAAGAAGGATATTGACGGTCATCTGGGCTTTCTTGCGGGCTACCGGCTGAGTGTAGATGCGCACTTTTGGCCTTTGGCACAACAACCTTTGACAATGATAGCTTTAGTGACTTAGAGTGTCATATATACCCATCTCAACGATCATAGCCCTAAATGGCTTAGCGAAGATCGATTTCGGCCATGTAAGCCTTGGCTTGAAAGGAGGCACATTTATGAATGTCTTCCGTGAAGCGTTCTGATTGGTGCAGTTACGAGTCTGCGCTAGCTAGCGGATCCTACACGACCTAGTACTATCTAATCTGACTGCAAGTAGGATAGCGGTACAATTTCTATTCTTCCCCTGCGGCTTTTCCCTTTTGTGAACTCTTGGAGCTGCCGCTGCGCCAAGGGTACATCAGGTTCAAGTGCAATCAACATCGTGAAAAGGAGACGTATCGGGGCTTCGGCATCAGAAGGGTGAGATGAGCGCTTACCATTGACAGAGCAGCTCTAGACACAGCCCACGTACTCGTCTCTAGGAGACTGCCATTTTGCACTGTGTTTATGCTAGCTGTGTTAGAGCTTTCATCGATGCAAGTTAGCGGTCATGTATGGTTAACTTTATTCCCAAGGTCTGTGGGGGGGGAGGACGATGCTAAGAGCACGGCAGGAAGGGAAGAGTCGGACTCTCCCCTGCCTTTCCCACGAAATCTTCTCTCTGTTTATGCTGTCATGTAGCCTTCTGGAAGCTTATACCCTGCAGGGGGTCCCATGTATGTCTTAGCGAATATGGCAGGCTTGACCTAGCACATTCGTAAATTCTCCTAAATTTTCCTAAACGAGACTTGATTCCAAACAACCCTGGACGCTGGCCATTTTACCCTGGACAAAAGCGGAAATACACCGATCATTTGCTTTTGAAGTCAAGGTTTCCAACACTGTGTGCTAAGGGGACAAGCAGCCACCATGTACACTAGCCTGGACTCCTGCTCTATCATGGGGGCAAGGCCTAACCTAGTAAGCGGTTGACAAATACTCACTGTGCTAAACGTCTAGAACTTGAGGAATCAACGCGTTTACTAGTGGCTTTTACGAGCATCTCATTGGTTACTTTACGTGCTTACACGCTAGCAACCCTGGCAAGCTAGCTTGAATGAGAAATTCAGAAGTTGAAAGAGATAGATAGGTGAGTGAAGCTAGAGGTCGAGGCGGAGAAGTTGCACCACAACACGGTCCCCTCTAGTTGTTACAGCCCCAGCCTGTTTCCGGACATAGAGGAGGCGTCGTTGGCAGATGTCCCCTCCAACACCCACGGCAAGAGGACTATCCAGCAGTCCCACCACCTGCGAAGCTTGCATCGACACGAAGCGTGTTCTTGACCTTTTTTTTAGCATCAACTATTCAACATCCAGTACACACACATGGGTGCTGTTGCGGCCTCTCTACTAATGAAATGGTCTGCGCCCATGCAACGTCTATGAATACAACTGCACCATCGACTCGCATGTACGGCTCAAGAAGAAGCTGGCTTGGAGGAACTACTGAAAAGGTTACCTCTGAGTTCCCAGGCGGCTCCTGGAGGCTGCTACGTTAGGCCAGAAAGAACCATACCTTTCGTTATCTTGTGAGTATTTTTGGCAGTGTTATTGATGATGATGTATATGGCAGTCTACTGAAGACACTTATACTCTTGCTGATTTGCCAGCAGGAAAGGAACGTTAACTTGGATCAGTAGTACAAAGTACAAATAGATTGTCTTCACGAATAGTACTATGTCCCAAGCTCACGAACGATGCCCTAACACAGGGTGTAGCAGCTTGCTAGCGATCCCTATCAGCTCTACCACAGAAATTCCTACCACAGAAACTCACAAGGCATTGAATAATAGTCTTGTTATCAGAACAATACATTCCAGCAAGATAGCGGCATAGAGTCCAGGCAAATGGCGAATCTAGCAAATACCTCACTCATATCCCCATTACTGACACCACGCCAACAGACAAAATTATCTAGTAGGTTGCGATGCGAACCCTTTGAGTCCCTGTCACTTTTAGTTATCATTGCTTTTTATGTGATCATGCCCCGATCGATCTTTGCGACCTTATTTCTTATACTAATATCTATATCTCATCTAGGTTGGTGATACAAAACCTAATCTGGCTGCTTTGCCAATATCTGGACCAGGCCCGAAGCCACACTCCACCTCCCCAGTGTTACTCGACAGCTTCGTGCAACTCTGAGCTGCCAATTGCGAAATCGTACTGCCCTGCTGCCTGTATATAATTCCCGAGATTTCTGCCGTCTTTCTGTCAGACTGACCATAAATCCTCAACGAGAAAAGCACGGATGCTTTATAGCAGTTTCTGTAATTTATTATCTACACTTTATAGCCACTCTATAGCGACAGTACGGTAAGATAAACATGCTCGGGGGAAGACACTTACAAGCAAAAAAATGATTTCGAACTTGCTCCATGTTATGTATCACCTTAATGTGTCCTTCCTTCACTAGGAAATATTTCTCCCGCTAGACACTTGGAGGATATTTATGCTATGAGAAGTTGTTTCATCAACTTCTCCCTAGACCCATAATACGGTTTTGACACTATAGTAGAAAGCAGAGGTTGTTGGGCTATGGACAATATGAAACCTGGCATGACTTGTTGGTGTAGCCATATCTTGATCTCCTGTAGATTTCCAGGTCATTGACGACACCGAAATGCAGGCTAGAACACGTGACAGTAGCCTCAAGCATAAGTCTCTCTTAATCAACGTCCTTGATATCAGAAGAAAGGTTCAACCAACACAAGCAAACTAACGACATATATAGTCCGAAGTCACAATATGCAAGGCCTAATGAAAGAATATGAGCCATGCTATGATTAGGTGATTATCCAGAGCTTTCAGTTGTAGAAAAGCTTGTATTAATTGTCACTTTTCTCCTTCGTCAACCCCTGAGTACTTTGACTATGAGCTGTATATACTTGGGCTTACAGTAGCGTGTTCCGTCTTGTACGTCTGCTTAGGCATGCTCTGATATGTAGTCTCAGCCACACGGTGGCATAGTCATGTGACAGACTGGTATCCAAGCCACAGTCCTAGGATACTATGCAGATGAAAACTTGAACTTCCCCATGCACAATCACCACACATCTTCATCCAATATATTTAAGCGGCTTGGAGGCTGGGTGACTTTTAAGATGAACAATCTTTGCTTTATCTGATGTTTAGTAACAAGAGAAAACTATAAGTATGGTGCCTATGTCCACCAAAAACCATCCAACTTTACTTTCTTCCATATCATCTATCAATTTTTGATCATCGAATATGTCTAAGTCCAATAACCATGGTAATATATGCCTCTTTACTTTTGATGCCCTACCCAATAGCCCAGAATTAGGTGTCTAACATGCTACAGGAACATTCGAAGTGAACTATCGCAAGTTACATCATCGACACAACGGTGATCGATTACAACATGACTGGATTCATACATCACGGAAATCCATTTGGCTTGGAAGATTTGACTATTGTCCACCTCGTTTTGACCTTTCCAACTGGCACTAAGAAAGCAACCTTCCGGGTGAGCTTGCTGCTGAGAGAACTCACAATGGCTAGACCGACAATGAGATAGCCCTTGGGTAGGACGAGAACTTTAATCGGTACATAAAGGCTCGATCCAGTAGTCGCTATCGCCTTCTGATCTTCAACAAGCACAAAAGCCACCACTCGGTTGACTTTGGGAAGCATTGCAGGGACAACAACATTACCACGCTTTGTATGCTGTCTCATGCACCTGACCTAATCTGGCCTAATGACGTTGGCTGATTTGGACGGCTCAAGTGCTGGATAACCCATGTTTCCAAGGCCGACTTCTTGGCAGCATTTCATGCTACATACCCAGCCACTATGATGGCAAGAATGATCAGAGGTGATTTTGATCCCCTCTGGTCGTTCGCTTTGCCTACCCAGCCACTATGATGGCAAGAATGATTAGAGGTGATTTTGATCGCCTCTGGTCGTTCGCTCTGCTCACCAGGCCACTATGATGGCAGGCATGATTAGAGGTGATTTTGATCGCCTCTGGTCGTTCGCTTT
>JAXASZ010000435.1:0-24072 GCA_038407095.1 Ceratocystis destructans
GGGAACCCCGTTCCCTTTGCTGTTTTCCTTCTGTTTCCGGACTAACGCTGCTCACAACAATTAAGATAAAGAGCAGCGTGAAGTCGCCTTCTGTGTTAGAAACGTTGCTCCTCAAGCAACGTCCTCGTCTCCTGTTCTGTTAGTATCTTTTACTGCCTTTCTGAAGTATCTTTACTATCTTTCCTGAATACATCTTCTGTCTGTCCTCGTCCTTGTCTACCTGTCCTGCCTGTCCTGCCTGTCCTGCCTATCCTGTCTGTTGAACCTTGTGTAACAAGTTCACTCTTCTGTTATCCTGTCTGTTGAATCTTGTGTAACAAGTTCATTCATCTTCCTGCCCGTCCGTGACAGGCGTGGATTTTCACGAAACGTATGCCCCAACTCCTCGTCCAGCGACTACAAGAATGTTCTTTGCCATTGTATGCGCAATGAACCTAGAGTGCTACAAGGTAGATGCAACGGACGAATTTGCACAAGCTAGACTGGGAGAAGTGATTCACTTAACCCCGCCGCCGTCACCCCACAAGACTGGCACAGTATGGAAGTTGAATAAGGCCCTATACGGTCTCAAACAGGCATCCTACGCATGGCGAAACAAAATAGCGAACTCCCTGAGCAAACTCGGACTCACTGAATGCCCGGAAGACGAGTGCATTATGGTCAATCACGACACGGGGATGATGATCTTGATCTATGTTGATGATATTGCAGTAGCCGGCCCCAACTCGAAAACCATCCAAAAATTCATCTCGGACCTGGCCCGCATGATCGGAATCAAGGATATGGGGGAACTGAAGACTTTCATAGGTCCAGAGGTGACCAGAGACAGGAAGGAAAATAAATTGTGGTTGACGCAGACACGGTACATCGACAAGACGGCTGAAGAGCTTGACAAGACGGCTGAAGAGCTTGACAAGACGGCTGAAGAGCTTGACATGTCGGCCCACAGGGCTTGCCCGGTGAGCGCTCCTATTTCTTGATGGGAAACACTGGAACCAAAGCAGCCTGAAGAAAAGGCAGCGGACAAATCGACCTTCCAGTCAATCCTGGGGACATTAATGTACACGAGCGTCATGACCAGACCAGACATCGCGTTCGCGACATCATCCCTGTCACAACACACCTCTGACCCAGCTGAAAGACACCTGGAGGCTGCCAAAAGCGTGGCAAGATATTTGCGAGACACCAATAGACACGGCATTGAGTTTGCATTTCCGCGCCGTGGGGGAATGGATGAGTTCCTGATAGGATATTCCGACGCAGACTATGCGAACTCCAAGGATAGGAAGTCAGTGTCAGGCATGATCTACATGCTGGCAAATGACCCAATACACTGGAAATCCCAGAAGCAACGAAGCGTGGCAACTTCAACCACCGAGGCTGAATATGTCGGATTCACCCCTTGTGCAAAGGATGGAATCTGGTTAAACAGACTCGTAAAATGGTGTATCGAGAGAATGAACACGGTGCAAATTGCCAATCAAACTGCACAGCCCATGAAAGCGAGAAACAACACTTTGATATACGGAGACAATCAAGCCGCTTTGAAAATTGCAGAAAACCTGGGAACCAGTTCGAAGACTAAACACATTGACGTCCAATACCACGCGGTTAAGGAATGGATCCGTGAGGGCAAAATTACGCTCAAGTATGCCACAACGGATGAAATGCTTGGCGATGGACTCACGAAACCCTTGCCGGCAACGAAGTTCAATATCTTCAGGTCCCAAATCAACGTAAAACCAACTCTCCCTCCTACAACCGGGGGGGGGGGGGGGGGGGTGGTACCATTGAGGCCTGGTACCTTTTCTTTTCAGGTTGATGGTCGCCAACGTTTATGACCCCGATGACCGTTGTCATTCTTTTTCTTTTATTAGACTTTGTCTTTTGTTTGAAACAATGATCTGTGAAGCCTTGAGGCCGCGCTTTCCCGACTTTGAGGTTAACCTCGTCGTCGACTCGCCCCCTTTTCCACGACACTTTTCGCGATCGTCAACACCTCATCGCCGCACCACCACCACTCCAACTCAAGGAGCTCACCTTGACGCTCAGGACCGAATTTTGAGAGTTCACACAGGCCGCACTTTTCCTTTGTCTTTGTTTTACGCGTTTCTGTCCTCGGACAGACTGGTGCCTGTGGCGGGTCACCAGAAAGGGGGCTGCCTTGTGGCTCATCCACACTCGCAGGGCAGCGGCCACCAGAAAAGTGGAAGGATACGCCATGAGCCCTCGGATGCTCACACAGTCTGGGTTGTTTCTCATCTTTGGAGGGGTTTTCCCAGGCTGCACTGGAATCTGCTCGTCCTGTCTTCTAGAAAATCTGCCACGCTTCCTGAAGTCATGATGATCATGGAGGACGAATATTTGTGGGGAAGTTGGGGGTTAGCTCCACTTCTGGACTTAGGGTATATTTGGGGAATTGTTTTTTTTTCTTTTTTTCTTTTTTTTTCTTTTTTGTTTTGACGACTACAGGAGGAAAGGCGGGAACATGCTTGCTTGGGAGCATACGTGCTTCTCTCGCCCGAACTCGGTGGTCAGCCCTGCGGAGGGTTAATTCTGTCCGGTAACCAATCCGGCGTCGTTTGATCTTGGTGATTCCCGTAGACGTTAAATATATTCAATTCGAATCAAATCAACGTAAAACCTGTTCCGGCTAAGGTTCGGGTAAACCGATAAGGTAAGACTCTGATATGAAAACAGGAGCTATTTTCATCACGTCAATAATACAAATAATGAAATGTTATTGTGTTATTGTGTTATTTACGTCTATACAAATAATTAAGGACTAAACTTACAGGCTATAAGCTCATAATAAATTACCTTTGTCGAACGATTGTCATATCGTTCTCATAAGTCAAGTTAGGCTTATAATAATTTGTGTGGTTGTATAAGAAACCAACACTCGGCCGGACCAGGACCGAAATCAGCACCAGAAATCGCCAAGATATCTATTGTACTTCATGGCTGTAACTGGAAATAATGGCAGACTAACCTTCTAGTCCAGCTCCAAAATACTGGGTTGCACTGTCTGATCCAGAAAGACGCCATGGAGGGCGTGGAAAGAACGGATTCCTCTGACGCAAGTCAGAAACAAACTTACACCAGAGATCAAGAAGCAGCTAAGTGTCTGCTTGATCTCAGTCTGGATAAGTATTTCTACATCATTGTCGGAGATCAGGCCACTTTGTATGAGGCCTATCAAGTTCTGAAAGGCGCTTATGCTCCTGATCCACTCTGGGTGGCATATGAGGAGTACAAGAAGGCGCTTCGATAGCCCATAGCGAAGGACAAGACTATGCTACAGAATTGGCTGTACTTCAAAACAGTCCACAATCGATGCTTCATCCAATAAGATACGGAAAAGGACGTGGATTTGAAGAAGAAGCGTACTTTCCAGCAGTTCCTCTGGCAACTTGCGAGAGTATACAAAGAGGAAACCCTTGAGAGCACTCGGCGAAAATACGACATCTCGAAGACGATTACACTCCTCGAAAAGGTTCGCAACGATGTCTCGGGTGAAGGAAAGGGCAAGAAGATCAAGGGAAACAGGCCAAAAGTCAAGTGTTCCAACTGCGAAAAGAAGGGACATGTAGCTTCGGACTGTTGGTCTAAGAAGAAGACCAAGGGAGACAGGCCAAAAGTCAAATGTTCCAACTGCGAAAAGAAGGGACATGTAGCTTCAGGCTGTTGGTCTAAGAAGAAGACCAAGGGAAACAGGCCAAAAGTCAAATGTTCCAACTGCGAAAAGAAGGGACATGTAGCTTCAGGCTGTTGGTCTAAGAAGAAGACCAAGGGAAACAGGCCAAAAGTCAAGTGTTCCAACTGCGAAAAGAAGGGACATATAGCTTCGGACTGTTGGTCTAAGAAGAAGACCAAGGGAGACAGGCCAAAAGTCAAGTGTTCCAACTGCGAAAAGAAGGGACATGTCGCTTCAGACTGTTGGTCTAAGAAGAAGACCAATCCCGTCCAGAAGGCATAACTGGCTGATCAAGACACTCCAAGTAAGTGCCCTGAATGCTATAACTGGGTAATCGATTCCGGATGCTCATGTCATATGACGAACGAGCTAACAGTGCTATAGGACGCACAGGAAACCCGAGAGACATTTTGTTTCTTCCTTTTCTTGTACGCCAACGATTTCCCGCCATGTCGACAAAGCTCGGAAAGAACAACTGGTCGGAGTGGGAGACGAATTTCCTGCACCAGTTACAAACCGATGGGTTATACTATTTTGACGAACAGTTCGAATCATCAGGGAAGATCCATCGGACGCAACTTCAGAAGGACATGAGCATGATTCAAAACTCGTATTACCATGGGATGACGCTCGGGAAATTCACCACAGCGACGGATTTGAGTGAGGACGTGATACTCGGAATCTTCTTGCTGGGACTTCCAAAGGAGTATAGGGAGGTGGCAAAAGAATGCTACCGAGAGAAACTGAAGGCTGAGGAAGCCGTCAAACGTTTGGAATCGAGAGCGATTCTAGTAAAGATCTTGGACCCGACAAAGTACCAGTGGATCCCGGGAAAGATAATGTACTCAGCCTTCATGACAAGACCGGACATCGCATTTGCCGTATCAAGTCTGGCGCAGGCATCCGCACGACCGACACCGAGACACGTGGAAGGGCGGGCTAAAGAGAGTATTGTGAATATTCCGCCACTATCCGCGTCAACATCGGGCAAATACAGGGTGTAGTCATGTATTACGCGATGTGGCTTGACAGAGAAAACCCAAACCTCATAATAAATCAAGTTTAGCATAGGACTAATCACAACAGAGAGTATTGCGTTACCTGCGTGATACTGCCGAATTTTCTGTTGCGGATGGCAATCCAAGTTGAAATAGGGGAGGAGGTGACAGAAAGCTTTGCGACGTAAAAGAAACACCGCAGGCCATTCCCCCACGGAATAGATTTCTTCCTTTCTTCTTCATCTAACAATAAAGTTTTCATAATCCGCGCAACTTTGTAGCAATTACAAGTCCCGTCTCTTCATCTCCTTAAAATAATAAAAACCAAGGACCAATTTAACACTACAGCACGACGGTACCCAAGTCACGAGGCAAAGTTACGGAAGACCATTCCACCGCAGTACCCACGGTGCGAGGCAAAGTTACGGAAGCCTATGGCACCACGGTACCCAAGTCACGAGGCAAAGTTTTGAAAGAGACATCAGTGACCCTGAAGTCAACAAGAAGTGGAAGCACGAGGACATGGCGAAACAGATCCTTGAACTCAGCCTGAATGGCTCTTTCAGAGTCATGGTCAGGGATGAGACGACGGTATATAAGGCCTACGAAAGGCTAAAGAAAGCCTGTCCTTTGGATACAGTTGATTTGGCTTTCGAATAAATGGAAAATGTCCTTCATTCACCCGTGAGAAAAGGCATGACCATCCTACAAAGCTGGATAGGATGTATTTCGACACGGTTTGTAGCAAGCACTACAAAGGCTACGAAGTGTCCAAAGAGTTGATATTCAAGAATTTCTTGTTTCTGCTTCCTTCTGATTACAAAGAAGTGGCCAAGGAGAGCTGCCGAACGAAAGAGTTGTCTATCAGTGACACGGTAGAACAATTTGACTCGATCAGGAAGACGAAGAAGGCCGACGGACGAGCGAAGTCGAGCAATAAGACCAAATCCAAGTGCTACGATTGTGGCAAGGAAGGACACCCGGTGGCTAACTGTTGGTTGAAGAAAAAGACCCAGACACAGAAAGCAAACCAGGCTGTCAAAGACAAACCAAGCAGTAAGTGCCCTAAACCCCATAACTGGGTGACCGATTCCGGATGCTCATTTTATTTTGTTTTTTCGAGTTGGATACGCGGCGGCACGCACGGCTTCCTTTGTTCTCGATTGTATTTGCTGCTTATTTCTGTCTTGTTTTTCCTTTTTTTCTAACGACTGCAGGAGGAAGGCGAGTCGCAAGCTTGCTTAGGAAAATTCGTGCTTCTCTCGCTCACAACCAGTGATCAGCCTTACGGAGGGTTAATTCTGTCCGGTAACCAATCCGGCGTCGTTTGATCCTAGTGATTCCAGTAGACGATAAATATATTCAAATTCAAATTGCCCATAGCAACTGCCGAGCCACACCTTTTGTCTTGCCTGCCGCAGATCTAGAATCACAGAACCGCTTTCCCCAGGTCATTTAATCGGCCCATTTTGGAGCCCGGCAGCTTCGGTGTGATGGAAGGACAACGGCGGTATTTCCAAGAGCTACATATTATTCAAGTACAAAGCTTCATTTAGTTGACCATCACCCTCAAGTCCTGTGTTTGCTGAAGAGGCTGCCGCGCCAAATTGCTAGGCACATTCAAACCCTAGGCAGTAACACACAAAAAACACTCTTTTGCCCCCAGACAATAGAGCAGCAAAAATGGAAAGCATCCATCCAGGGACCATAGCTTTGCTTCGTCTTGTCGATCACAATTATAGATTTTTCGTTTATGGCATGAAGGTCCACAGATTCTTGTAGCCCAGCAGGCGGAAGAGGTTGGTCAGGGCGTACATCATGAGTCTGTTCATTGCGAGCAACGGACAGCCAATTACAGCGCTAGCATTGGCCGTCCGAAGCTAGCAAGGGAGGAGGGCAGCTGAGTGGCAAATAAATTATTGGACCATGTAAGACGAGTTAGGAGCAGATGGGGGTGGGGTATTCTGTTAAGGAGAAAATGGGACATTCTGTGAAGAACAAATGTCTCACGTCATAGTTGATGAATCGGCCGGGGCATTTATATTCCATTATTACATACATGTCTTGGCCATTATTATCCCATCATTACATGCCATCCATCATTACATGTCTTGGCCATAAAGCTTGTCATGTTTCTGGGGAAGCCTGACATAGTGCAGCCTGTCATAGTGCAGCCTGTCATAGTGCAGCCTGACATAGTACAAGCCCTCCGCCCTCCTCCCACTGCCTTTTCCTCAGTGGACGCTGTCATCAGGGGGAAGAGAAGGATCTACAGGATTAGGCAGGTACAGCGTAGCCTGTCAAGCGATGTAACTTCAGTCGCTGGATAGTGGATCCTTCCTTCCCTTTGTAGACCCGAGGACTCGAGCCCTGGTCCCACCCTCCTTCGAGTCCGAGTCCGAGTCCGAGTCCTAGCTTGACGTCAAGCCAAGTTTCATCATTCTTATGTTGTTGGCTGACGGACGCAGACACACAACCAAAAGCACAAACGACAGAGGTCAAGGCAAGAAAAAAATTCACTCTTGTATTATCAATCAATACATCATTAATTGTGGCATCGGGCCCGTCATTGTCATCCATCATTCCCTAACTTCGGTTCGTTTACAGGAGCCCAAAGCCCTGGGGAGGATGGAACCCGTCATTGACCTCTACAGTGTCGGTGTAATACGTCGGCAGCGTCGTGCCAGCCCAGGTTCTCTTGATTGAGTCCAAAATCCTGCGGCCGCTGAAAGAGTTGTCAAGAGTCAGGTTGGGCGCCGGGTAGACTCGCCGACGCAGGCTGCTCATGACTCCGCCATAGGGCAGGTTAAAGTAGTACTTGTCCAGGTTGGTATAATTGCGAAGTCTATCTCCGGTTGCCCGAGCTACAAGCTCGAAAACGTTGGCACCAACGTCCCAGCGGCCTAGTGTAGGGAGATCCCAGTTGGCTTCCACTGATGCTATTTCTGAGTAGTGGTTGTAAAAGTGGGTGTCGGTTGTGCCGGCAAGTTCCTCAGGAACAGCGTCGCCCAAGAGCAGCGAGAATATCCTGTTGTGTCTGATGTAGCTCTCGTTCTCGTCAAAGGTTACTAGAACAAGAGTATTGTGCATGAACTTGGGGTCGTCGAGCAGAGGATTCAGGAAAGCATGCAGCCACTCCCCCGCAGTTTCTATGTCAGTGTCATGGGCATCCGACGTCATATTGGGGGTGATAAACATCCACTGGGGCAGCTTGTCTGCTGCGAGATCCTTGTGGAATTGCGAGGCTGAGGTGTCAATCATGGACAGATTCTTAATCTGCGACAGGCGCTGTTCCGATCTGGTAACGGAGTCAAATATGACTCCAGGGTTGTGCTTGCGGACATAGTCGTTGCGGCCGTTGGCTTGATTCTTGTATTCATAGCCCTCATAGCCACTGAAGGGCATGTCTTCTTGGTAGAAGCCCCACGAGATGCCCTTTGTATCAAGGAGATCGAGGACGGTGCTAACGTTGCCGTCAATGCGGTGAAAGTCGTCGTTTTGCATGCCAAAGTAGTCTCCCGAAAGCACTGAGACATAGTTGGGCTGAGACGGATGGGTTACGGCGTAGTAGTTTGACATTGTCACGCCCTTCTTCGCAAAGTACTGGAAGTTGGCTAGAGAGAGAGAAAGAGAACATGTTAGCTGCGATGTACTTGGTCAGTAGACTGTGGCCAGGAGAGAACTTACCATCACCAGCGGCCTTTTCGAAGTCCGTGTTCTCGAACCAGATAGATACATAGCGATCGTAGACCTTTCCCTTGACCTTAGAAGTAGGGCTGATAGTCTTTGCAGTGGCAGCAGCAGCAGCAACATCTGCCGCAGCAGTCGCAGTGTAGGCCGTCTCCCATGATATGCATGGCGTGGAAGAGGTGGTTGTGGCTGGCTCGCTAGGACTGCGCTCAACGACGGCTCTGGCGTGGACAGCGCTGGACGAAGCCAGGGCGAGAAACAGGAGACACTTCATGGGAGGGAGAGTAACGGGGGCAAGGCCAGCCTTGAAGGGGGGGGAAGAATGAAAAAAAAAGAAAAAAAAGAAAAAAAAGAAAACCAAAAGAGAAGCCTGGGAAGTCAGTCACTGACTGAGCAGCAGCATGACGGTAAGAAGGGGAGCCATTGTGCTTATAAGGACTTTCCTTGGGCTTAACATGGGAATGGCGGCTAGTATGCGCACGTTCCTAGTCTTCAAGAGACGCAAGATGAAAAAAGAGCCTGAATAGTTGACATGTCCGAAGCCTAGAGACGGCTTATCCCTGTCAGCAAAATAAGCTTTGTGCAGGCTGGCTTAGCTTGGGGAGGAGGAGGATGTTTGGGTATTTGCCGAAGGCCATTTAGACAGCCGCTAGTGACGTTCTAGGAGTAGTGACGTCCTGTTCTTTTCCTCCTCGTTTTATTTCCATTTTCTCTTAGAAATTTCATTGCGATTTACACCGTTAGGATTCAACACGTGCATTCTTCCACAGGCCTATATTGTCCGCAGCCGAGCCTCTTCTTCTTGATCCCTGACAACACTCACTCACCACCGCTGCTGCTGCTGCATCTGCATCACGAGGCCGTGTAATTTTCTTATCTTCTTGATGTAGCATAAGCCTCCATCGTCTCGTTGGCTATTTTTGATATTCGTCATAGCGTGTCGAGCGTTGCTGCGTTTTGTTTTGTGCTTGCATTTTTCTTTCCTTGATCATGGATGCAATAGCCGAAGATGCTCCTTTTCTTCCGGGGCCGGGCGGCCCACATCCTCCCGACGCACACCGCAGCCTAGAACTCCAAGCAGCGAAGCATCCGGCAAGCAACCCTGCCGGCTCCTCTTTATCACGCTTTAGGCGGTACCTCAACAGCTCGTTGTGCGTTGTGGTGGTCGCTGGGGTTTATTTGCTACTTCTCGCTGCAGCTATAACACTTGTCAGCATAGGAGTTCATCTAGGCACAAGAGCTGGGTTTATGCACACATTTCAATCACGCCCCTCTTCTGCCGGGACCAATGCTTCTACGACATTGGCTGCACATATTCCTGCCTCTACTTCTATCTCCTCGCCTGAACATGGCTCATCCAACGGTCATGGTGACTCTATGGCCGAGTATCAGTACCATGAAACCATTCCGCCAACTACGCAGCTGCGGGATATGGAAGAGTATATAATTGACCCAGTCTGGAACTACAGCTTGGCATCGGCAGTGCGAGAGTACTTTTGGGTCATAAATGATGCACAACTAAACCCTGATGGTGTCTTCCGGCCAATGGTTCTCATCAACAACCAGTTTCCGGGTCCCTTGATAGAGGTAAACTCGGGGGATAACATTGTGGTGCACGTTGATAACCGCGGTGTCAATGCCACCTCCATTCACTTCCATGGCATCTTTCAGAATGGCACGAATGCTATGGACGGTACGGTGGGCATCACACAATGCCCCATAGCGCCTGGGACCACTTACACCTACAACTTTACGGTCTCGGGCCAAAGCGGGACTTATTGGTACCATGCCCACTACGGAAGCCAAGCGAGTGATGGCGTGTTTGGGCCAATGGTGGTTCATGCTGCCAATGAGAAGACTGAACTCCAGAAGCTAGATTATGTCTCCGACAGGGTGGTTATGGTGCATGACCATTATCATGACACTACTGCCCAAGTTCTCATGGATTATCTGGCTCCCGGCAGAGAGAACGACGAGCCTGTACCTGAAAGTGCAATGATAAATGGCCGGGGAGTCCGCAATTGTGTTGAATTTGCAGACCGAAAGTGCGATGACAGCGCTGTGAAGTTTCCAGAGATTCAGCTGCAGAAGGAGGCCAGACACCGCCTTCGTATCATCAACACAGGTGCATTTGGGACGTTTCAGCTGCAGATTGACGAACACCCCTTTTATGTGACAGAGGTTGATGGGACGGATGTGTTTCCTGAGAACTTCCACCGGTTGGAGATCATGCCGGCCCAGCGCTATAGCATCGTAGTTGAGGCAAATTCAACTGTGAGCGACGAGTTTTGGCTGAGGGCACGGTTTGTGACGCACTGCTTCAGCTACGATAATCCGGATATGAAGCCGAATGTCGAAGGCATAATCCGATATGTAGATGCTGGCCCTTCGCCTACACCCCCATCTGCTCTACCGTCTACTCCCACTGCCCGGCCCGCCCCTACGACCAGCGACTGGGCTGACATGGAGGTTTTCTGTAAAGACCTTGAATCCCTCATGCTGCACCCCGTGACAAAGCCCACGATCCCCCAAAGCGATGACTACATCCAGCTCAAGGCTTCTTTTCGCATTGGGGACTGGACGCTGTCTCGGGGCTTCATAAACACCACCACATGGCACACCAACATTTCGCACCCATCTCTCCATCGTTTTCTGGATGCACCGCCGGCTAAGCAGCAGCTGCTACCAGGCGGTAGTCCATTGAACGGAGTAAACAACCGCCTGTTTGATCTTGACACAGAGTTTGTCTTTCAAACGCGCGGTGCCCAGACTCTTGATATTGCCATCAACAATTTTGATGATGGGGCGCACCCGTTCCATCTCCATGGGCACAAGTTTTGGGTTCTTTCCGAGTCAAGCACTGGATATCCACCTGACAAGCACGCGTTGGATGAGTTTCTGCGGAGCAGCAATGCCCTGGATAATCCTGTGATGCGGGACACTGTGACAGTACAAGCATACCAGTGGGTGTTGATTCGTGTTACACTAGACAACCCAGGGATTTGGGCCTTCCACTGTCACAACATGTGGCATGCCGAGGCAGGCATGGTGATGCAGTTCCTAGTGATGCCCGAAGAGCTAGTGGTAAGCAGCGGCGTGGGGCGAGATGAGCGGGAACTGTGTCAAAGGCCGGGGATTGAGAAGGGGATGAGACCAGATGATAGCATTTGGGAGGGCATCATCTAGTGAAGGACGATGCATTTTGTAGTGAAGTGAAGTATAGACTTTTTATTTGCGTCAAGGTTAGTGCAAAAGGTGCAGCGACAATAGCGATAGTACGATGTCTGGGGGAGACGGGGAGGCTACTCTCGTGATGAAGCAGCTTTTGCTATGTCAGGTCTTAACCAATCAAAGATTTTCATGTCCCGCAAAGTTTGTAGCTGTTGTACAGACGAGACTCTTTAGGGGTTCACGGCAGGGCATCATCCTCATTTAAAGGGGAGTGGTGTGTTTACGTGCGTGTCTACCGTGGCGCGCAACGCTTTTCACAGCAGCCTTGAGACCGGACATTAGCGTGAGATTTTCTTTAGTGGTGAGGGCCGTCATCTCACGAGACTTCAGGTATTTGCTCGACAATCTGATCTCCCCCCCAAGCAAGAGTTGGAATCTCCATATCTGACAATGTCCCTGGTTCTTCCGTCACTCCAAAGCTCACCATCCTGACATTGACAACTCCAATCATCAAACGTGTAATAGGTCAATGCGATTAGTCTGCAGCAACCCTGTATGTTTGTTCACTTTGTCTGTGTAGAGAGAGGCCCGCAGAGGCTATTGTTCTGGGAGTACTAAGCCCTACGAGACACTGCAGAAATGGTATTGTCCAGCACAACAAAAAAAGCACCCACCATCTATTTCCTTCCGCATCCAGGTTGCGCACTCCGGTACCGGCAACACATATACCGTCTCACAGCTTACTGTCAAGCCTAACAGGTACGTGACTTACCCAAGTGTTACTCCTTGCCGACATAATGGCGCGGGAGCAGCGTGCAAGGCCGGAAAACCCCGGGTTTTAAAGTGTAGGTTATGGCCTGTTTCTCGACGGTCAAGTGTCCCCAGGCACGCTAGAATACTGAGAGTGTAGAGAGCCTCAAAATAGAGGATATATAGGACGGCAGATAGAGCTAGACGATGTTGCTTTCTTGCCAATAGCTCTCAAAATCGATACTGTGATGATAGCCTTTGTAGCTAGTAAAACGTTAGGAGACGATAGTAAGTAGCTATCGGCGTAAATCGGCTGATGGTTGGTATACCTACTTGAGACCAACGACGTTACCGGTCTGGCAATTTTGGCTTTTCTTGTCAAAGATCTCATCTTCTTTGCCATCTGCATCACGCTAGCCACGCTGCCACGAAATGCTATTAAACCAAGACCCTTGCTGCCCATGTCACTTGAGAAAGAAAGGTTCAATAACGTTAAACAGGGGGGGGGGACTATGCTTAGAACTAGGCCACCCAGTAGCAGTGACTCAAGTGAAACAGTTGAAAGACTGTGAAGGACTACAAACCACTCAGCAGACACTACGGACCCATAAATAACTAGAGACTACGACCTGATTAGATTATACAAGCTTGTTAAGTTGCATGTTATATTGCTGTGGATAGAAAAAGGGCTATTTACTCAGTGGGATCCTCTGCCTAGAGAAACCTACAAGTACTATACCATCGGAAGAAGTCAGGTCACACCCCAAATGATGTGCGTCCCAAGATCCTCCTCCCATGATAGTAGAAGCTTCTTGCCTAAGCGCCCAGTTGTATAGGTGTGAAAAAAAAAAGACATCCAAGCTGGTTCAGGGATGGGCGTGGCTGGCAAAGAGAAGAATACCAAGATCGAGAAGACCAAGCATCCTTGACAATCAAGACCACAAGCCAACAAAGAAGCCAGATAGAGCCGGAGATATCGATAGAAAATGATGCGAACAGGGCAGCAGTATAAGAACGAAAATACATCAGTCCAAAAGCCTCATGCTATTCTAGTTGAGCTAGGGTAGAATCCCACGAGTTAGCCATGATGCGAGGACACAGGAAAATGGCAGCGTTCACTTACAGCGAAAGATGAGCTTACGACCTCCGATCGTGCCAAGCAGGCACTGGTAATGCGCAATTTACATGACATTGCAGCTCAGGAAGGAGTTGACCTTTTCAGAAGGCTTGGGAGAAGCGGTGGAGGTCTTGACGGCGGCCATTGTGAATGCTGAGTATTGGGGCGGGCTGTGATGGGGGGAAAAGTAAAGAATGAGCTGGTGGAGAGCGGAGAGAAGAAGTTGAAGAGAAGGGGAGAAGACGAAGAGGAGATTGTAGTGGGTGATGGGTGAAGAAGAGAAGAGAGAACGGGGAACACGGAGGAGGGAAAGCGCGTTATTTATGTTAAACAGTCTTCATCAGACATGCTACGGGGTTGGTTGCGCCGCTTGATAGCAAAGTCACTACCCAGCACTGCCCAGCCAACACCCATTCATTCGACTACACAAAACAATCTGTGGAAATCTGTGACTGTTTCCTGATTCAGATGCTTTGTCTGAGTGAGCTACCAGGCAACACTTGTTTAGCTGACTCCACTCGGCAGCTCACAAGTCGGCTGGCTGAATGGCATCTTGAGCGCCACCCAAGACTGCTCTCTTTGGGGGCAGGGTCCTCTGGTCTTGGGAGCCGTGATTGCAGATGCGTACGACTTCTTTGTCTTGGGTTGCAGACTCCACGATCAGCATCGCCCATTTCGCCGTATCGGCACGGGCCTAGTTGAATCGGGGGGCATTTTGTTCTGCCTCCATCTGATGGCTTTGGTTTTTTCTGCCTTCACCTGATGGCCTTGGTTTTCTATCACATTAATAGACGACGCTTAGCATTGTTCTTCGCATTCAATCCCAGTGCGTGAGTGCTTTAGCCCAATCCGGGCAGTTGGATCTCGGTGACAGCGATAGTTCGCTCCGCCTTTCCCTTCAAGAGGAGTGCTATAGCTACCTGAAAGATTATGAATGGCATATGCTTAGCATTGTTTCCCTTTGTTGTTGCACTATGGAATCTAAAAGAAGTCTCTCATATCATGCACATCATTGATTGAGCTCTTTCATGCACCCCCGGCGGCGGCGGTGAAAATCTGACTAAGCCGATGTACGTATTAATTGTGAAAGGATCACGTGACTGCAGGTGCATATGACGCTGGGACTGGAATCCCCCCCCCCCCCCCCCCCTCCTCCCTATCGAAGTGCCTGGAGAGAAAGCAGATGAGAAGATGCTGTTGTAGATTCTTAGTGCATTATTTTACGTCTACCTAGATTGTACGGCAGAAAAGCAAAACACGCTCTAACTGCGAAGCATTGGCAAGCCATTGAAATGGGTAGAACTCACTGTCCACTTTGGGGAGATATTATTCCGCTGGCATCACAGGTGCTGAGAAGACTGGCTTCTTAGCTTCAACGGCAAACCGCCTGTACCAGCCAGTATATATAATTCCTGTGACTGTGATGGGCACAGAGCTGTGGCCTTGAGTGATCCTGCAGCTATGGACGTCAAGACAGTGGAGAGAGACTTCGCCATGTGGTTTTGCAGGTAGTTGTGAATCATATAGAGATACTGCTGGTGCAGCCAGTAATGGGTTTATAGCACGTGGTAGGCATGCACCGCAGGCCGGCCGGCCAGTGTGCGTCACCCTTTGCCGTCCTACTATGAAGCTGGCATTTAATCACGCCAACCATCTGATCTTGAGGAACAGATTGCCAGTTTGGTCATTCTCGACCGAGATGCGCGAGGATCCTCCTCCGCCCGGCTCTGTGCCGTGAAACAAATGACCGAACAATGGCTTGTTGACTGCGACGCACCACACCGCCAGCTGACACACAGTTGCCTTCAAACTTTGTCAGAAGGCAACCAGACCTCAAAAGATTATTCTTTTTCTTCGACGACATGACTGGTAGGAGCCAAGGGCGACCACCCAGTGCTTGTCTGTAACTAGTTTATACTTGCAGCGAACACAATCGTGAAATATGGTATCCAGCTTGGTGATTTCTACAACGTTTATGGGACATTGAGTGAAGTAATCTTGGTGATACAGTAGACACACAGGGGAAAGGATACATACAAGATATATATGCTGTACATAGTGTCGGATTACAACACCCAGACTTGTGCTAATCCATGACTTGCGTGTGAGTCTTGCAAGGCAGCTTCGACATATGTGAGTGCTTGTTTGTATATTAAACATGGGCTGATAACGAGAAGAAATGTATGCAATAACAAAAGGTATGGCTTAAGAGGCTTGGGAGGTTTAGATTGATGACTAGGACTTGGTATATACTATGGGGTCTTGGCCTGTTGATGTGAAGAAGTGTCAAAAAAGGCGGGATTCTGGCTGCGATGATATATGCAAGCCTAGAAGCACACGAAGTTGACTCCAACCCGCCTATGCTAACTGATGGACCTGGTTTCTATGAGTGTTATAGCCCCAGAATCATGGCCTAGAGCAACCTTACCGGGTGACTGTGCATACATTCCAGTACGATATGATAGTGGCAGCCAGAGCATCTTTTGTTGGTCCTTCAAAACCCACGCACCATCATCGCTGATACTGCACGGGCGAAAACTGGGGAGAGAGGAGGTCGCTTGGTTGTCCAGCATTGAAGCTGGTTGTGTACGGGCTAAGAGCGTTACTGATCTCAGAAAGTGAGAACCGCCCTCAAGAGTCTGTAGACATGCACCAGAAGTCGCATCCCAGATCTTGACTATCTCATCATTAGACGCTGATGCCAGTCGCTGTCCATCATTTGAGAACGTTACTGATCTCACCAACTTGGCATTTCTCTTAAGCGTGCGCAGACAGGCACCAGATGTCGCATCCCAGATCTTGACTGTACCGTCATCTGAGCCTGATGCCAGTCGCTGTCCATCATTTGAGAACGTTACTGATGTCACCAACTTGCGATGTCCCCTAAGCGTGCGCAGACAGGCACCAGAGGTCGCGTCCCAGATCTTGACATTTTCATCATGAGACGCTAATGCCACTTGCTGACCATCATTTGAGAACGTTACTGATGTCACCCAAAGACAACGGTGCCCAATAGTCCGTGGATATGTAGTAGAAGTCGCATCCCAGATCTTGACTATACCACGATCTGAGATTGATGCCAGTCGTTGTCCATCATTTGAGAACGTTACTGATGTCACACAATCATCATGGCCCTCAAGAGTGTGTAGACATGCACCAGAAGTCACATCCCATATCTTGACTTTTTTATCATCAGACACTGATGCCAGCCGCTGTCCATCATTTGAGAACATTACTAATGTCACCGACTTGCGATGTCCCCTAAGCGTGCGTAGACAGGCACCAGAGGTCGGATCCCAGATTTTGGCTGTCTTATCATCAGACCCTGATGCAAATCGTTTTCCATCATTCGAAAACACCAATGATCTCACGTTCTGATCATGGCCCTTAAAGGCCTGTTGTGGGGTGCTAGCAGTAGTATCTAATGTTTCCAGCTGCTTATACCTTGTCCGTGATGTCAGCTGGTGCCAGCCCTTTAAGAAAAGGGATCTAAAAAAGGCGCTAGATCTCGTCTGAGGTGGCAGAGCCGCACCAGAGGCAGCATCCCAGATCTTGACTGTACTGTCATTTGAGCCTGATGCCAGTCGCTGTCCATCATTTGTGAACATTACTGATGTCACACAATCATCATGGCCCTCAAGAGTCTGTAGACATGCACCAGAGGTCGCATCCCAGATCTTGACTGTACCGTCATCTGAGCCTGATGCCAGTCGCTGTCCATCATTTGAGAACGTTACTGATCTCACCAACTTGGCATTTCCCTTAAGCGTGCGCAGACAGGCACCAGATGTCGCATCCCAGATCTTGATTATCTCATCATTAGACGCTGATGCCAGTCGCTGTCCATCATTTGAGAACTTTACTGATCTCACGCAACGATAATGGCCCTCAAGAGTCTGTAGACATGCACCAGAAGTCGCATCCCAAATCTTGACTTTTTTATCACCAGACGCTGATGCCAGTCGCTGTCCATCATTTGAAAACACGACTGATCTGACCAGACCATGATGGCCCTCAAGAGTCTGTAGACATGTACCAGAAGTCGCATCCCATATCTTGACTCTACCGTCATCTGAGCCTGATGCCAGTTGCTGTCCATCATTTGAAAACACGACTGATCTGACCCGACCATGATGGCCCTCAAGGGTCTGTAGGCACTTATTCCAACTTCCCTCAGCTCCGGAACTCAATGTAACCCAGTCTGGCTGTTCATGGCTAAATCGTTGTCTTATCAAGCTGTCGTATGGGGTAAATAAGGTGGCCAAGGGATATACCTGCAGTGGTGCAACCTCAATCACACCCCCGTAAGTCAGGAGAAACAGGCGGCCCTCCATGACAATATTGTCTAGAGTCCAGGATTCTTTGACCTAAAAGAATATGTTAATGGCTGCTTCAACACAGCGCTTCTACAGATCACAAAGTGACTTACAAAATAGGACACCAGCTGTTCCATTGCTCTCCCAGCAGTAGAGAGCTTATGCAGAAGACTCAGCGTTTCTAGCCAATGGAGGTACTTCTTCTCAAAAAACGCTAATAGTTCATCTGTCTTTATTACTATGCCACCTTCTACCGAGGCAAAAAAGTGGTCAACCCAGAAGATGCAAGGATATCGGAGAGCAGTCAATGGATTGGGCTTTGGGACAGAGACTTGATCAATCAGACACCCCGGTGACTGCAAGTTGTAAATATTGCGACGTAGGCTTTGTTGGAGAATCTCCAGTGATCGTAGAAAGATCTTGTGATGTTGGTCTGAAATTCCAGTGGGCAGAATCTTGTCTAAAGCCTTCTCCAACAAGTAGTCTTTTGCCGACTGGTGAATGAAAGCGACAGCGTTCTTGTGAATGGCTAAGAAAGATCCGCACAAGGCGATGGTGTAGTTTATGTTCCCCTGACTCAATCGTTCACGGGCTCCGGCGAGGATAATAAGCTCTCTCAGAGTGATAGGTCGATACACAACTAGAGCTATAGCAATTATCTCTTGGCATAAACTTGCATCTTCTAACATGGAGATCTGTTCCAGCATCCTCCCGTACAGCGGATCAAGTCCGGCAGGAAGCGAGTCCAGCTTCCGCTGAATGTGCCATGGTTGAGTTTCCACTTTGGCAAGCTCTTGGAAAACCAGAGCTACCCAGAGGAAAGTGCCGTTAGCCTTCGACTGCAAATCTTTCAAAACAGCCATTTTCGTGTCGTCGTTGTATCTTTTCTGCCGTGCAAGCTGATCTACCTTGAGCCTAACATATGAGTCGACTGCTGTAGACACAGAACGCTCGTTTATTTCAAGGTTTATCTTGACCTTTTGCTGTGTGTCGTTCAGAATTTCTTCAATATCTAGCCAATTGCGGCTCGACACAATCCACTTGGCACGTGAGGGCTTGGCGATTGATTGAAGAAGAATGTCTCGGTCTTTACCACACTCATCCAAGGCATCCACAATCAGGATAACATTACTCAAGCTTACATCATTTAGCATATCGGTCAATATGTCGCAAAGGTCATATAAAACACTGCTATTTCTGAAGAGTTTTTTCCCCTTCAAATCGTACCTGGTACGGACATGCTTGGTGAGCTGTGGGTTATGGCATGCAAGATCATAAATCAAGCCACGCAGGACGGAGGTTGCCGTGTTAAGCTGATCATTTGTAGCCTGGCAAAAGAAGTAAGACAGGGTGCATTGATAGTCTGACTCCAAGGCATTGATGATGCCGCAAAGCAGCATGGTCTTGCCCTTGCCAGGGTCTCCCTTAATCCAAAGGATCCGGGACTCCTCTTCGTGCAAGAAGCGTTTGAAGTCTTTGTGGTCGATAATCCATTTATAGCAGTCTCTGAGCAGGCCTCCTTTCCTATCTTCGATTTCTGTTTTGTTTTTGCGGGGATCAGTCTCATAAAGATCCAACAAGCACTTTTTGTCTTTTTCATCATGGAAGATCTTTATAGTAAAAACAGCGACAAAGCACTTCACAGCTTGAGCATTCTCTCTCACGTAGTTGATGGTATGAGCCGAGATCTTGCCCATGCTATGGCAGTCCGAAATTGTAGTATCCTTCAGGCCATTCTCGACATTGAATCGATGGTAGACTCCGGTTCTGCCATACTTCTCTGACAGTCGCAGGTCGGTGTGTTTGCAAGTAGTGGCCATTTGCATTAGTGCCTTGACAACGGAATCTTTTGAATCGCCGATTTCAATAACATCGCCGAGGCCCGTGCCGATGCTCAAGACTAGCATTTTCCTGTCTGGGAACTGCTCCTTGACTTCTGAGATGAGAGATTCACACGGGTTGCTGTAGCCGTAGCTGGCATCAATGAATTCAATGTTGTCACGGCCGAGCGTAATCGGGTCGAAGAAGCCAACAGCTGCAGATGTAGCTCTAGCAACCTCCCAAACTTTGCATTCTGTGAGGTGCGCGGATTTGTGATATGTTGTCAGGATGGTAGGGAGTGTTTCCATGTTGACTCTTGTCATGGCTAGGACGGCACTAGGTAGAATTGACAAAACGTTAGGTACGTAGCCTTCAGGGGACATATGCGCGCAACTTACGTTTTAGTGCCATGCTTACTCATGTACAGCATGTCTTCGTGAGAACATGTGTGAGTGCTGGTTGCACAGCTGCGGCTTTTTCGTTGTTGTACACATGCTGGCTCTGTGCAGTTATCGCGAATTATTTTCTTGATAGCCATTTCCAACTTTGCGGCTGAGAATCCGCTTGGGGACGTAGTAGAAGGTGCTGGCTCCGGAACAAAAGCAGACATAGCAAGTTCTTTATAAGCTTGAATGCATTTGTCGACGTTCATTTTCAGCCGGCCAAGCATGATGGCGATGATGCTGTGAAGACGCAGTTAATAAAGCGTGTACGGCGCACTAGCATAATGAGTGACAGCCATACCCCCCAGTTCCCGTACCACCAATCAAGTCAAATCTATCGCACGGACTTGGTGTTTGGGATAAACCTTCCTGTTCTTTGATGCGCTCCATGATGTGCTCAAGGATTAACAAGCTAGAAAGTCCGCGGACACCACCGCCATCTGTAGAAGTTAGCAATAGTGCAGCATGGCATGATGATGTTGTAGTTGCATACCAAAACAGAGGATCCTCAAAGGTGGCCGAATGTCTAGTAGCGTAGTTGAGGCCATGGTGGTTCACTGTAAATTAAAGTCAACAATAACAGAGCCCAGCAGTCCAAGGCAAGATAATGCGTAAGAGTGTAGCTTGACACGACGAGTCAGTGCAGGACGACAGGTTGTTTAACTTTTGGTAAAAGCTTGTAGAGCAAAACGAGGCGAGGAAGAGGGAAAAGGGACGTAATCAGGAAAGTGGAAATTAATCAGGATTTGGTGGTAAGTCACAGCTGAGTCTACCATCTTCGCCCAGTTTATGAGCCAATACAACGTTGTGTAGGAAGTGCTAGGTTCTAGTCGGCCGCAAGTTGCATCGCATATATGAGGCTGATTGGCGCCCAACCAGTCAGTAGTGCAGTATTTTGTTCCAAGCAATCAATGTGTGTGTCAATGCTCTCTCAAAGCTAGACAATAATTATATTCAAACTCAAGCTCCCTCAATGCGCTTCAAACTTTGAAGCATGCTACATTCGCCTCAGATTCGGGCAAGGTGCTATTCAACCCTCTCCATCTTTGTTCTATTTGGTAGGGATTAGCTGAATCGTGATGGGCGACGGCTACACCAGAGCGACATTCACTAACAGCCACAGTGTGGCTTGGGCTTGTAGTAGCAGGACACGCATGCCCCTTTAGGAAGAGGATAAATATAGCAACAGCGTCACACATGCCCCACTTCTTCAAACCAAGACCCACCCGATTTGTGGCTGGTACCCATAAGAGGGTTAACACACTTCCACTTGAAACCCTTATGAGTACGAGTACAACGTGAAAGGATGGATTTGGATTTGTAGACGTAAAAGTTAAACGGCATAAGGTTAATGTTGGGGTTGCGCCTGGAGATCTGTGATAGTTAATGGTTAATAGCGATAAGCACAAGAATAGTTATGCGTCGTTAGATCTTGTTGATCTCAGTAGACATTAAATATATTCAAATCAAATCAAAGAACAATTACTACATTGGTGAGGAATTGCAGCTGGGAGTACACGTTTGCTTCTAACATACGACGATCTACGCCGGAGATATGGCCATATCGGCGACAGGAGGTTGAGAGCGGCCAATCCGAACGAAACGGCTTCAAGACCAGAGGGTTATATGTGTGAGCACTGTTG
This sequence comes from Ceratocystis destructans, assembly GCA_038407095.1. Lineage (NCBI taxonomy): Eukaryota > Fungi > Ascomycota > Sordariomycetes > Microascales > Ceratocystidaceae > Ceratocystis > Ceratocystis destructans. The sequence continues at coordinate 21,647 of JAXASZ010000435.1, forward strand.
CGGTTGACAACCGTAATTGAAAGCGATGTTGCGGATGGCAACCAAGGTTGAAATAGGGGAGGAGTTGACATTAAGCTTTTCGACATAAAATGAACACAGCAGGCCATTTCCCCATTAAATAGTTTTCTTCCTTTCTTCTGCATCTGACAATAGATTTCTCATAATCGGGGTAACTTTGTATCAATTACAAGTCCCGTAATCAAGCGCATTGTTGGAACAGTCACTATCTAACATGTCATATTAGGGCAAGGGATCAGAGGATCAGCTGAACATTGTGCAAGACGCCTGGCGATTCCTGATGTCTCACGTTGGGCGCATTAAGGCTGCGGCACTGTAAGTTTACGTCTCGGTCATAATATTCAGTCCCATCAGCACCTTGATGAGACAAACGTATCGCCGTGAAGACCCGGACTGGGCTTTTATGAAGGGACGGGCTTATAAGAGCTGGGATGCATGCCTGCAAACTCTTCAGGGCCATCAGGGGGGAGTCACGTCAGTGATTTTCTCAGGTGATGGCCAGCCACTGGTATCGGGATCGGATGACAAGACAGCCAAGATCTGGAATGCCACATCTGGCGCGTGCCTGCAAACTTTCGGAGGCTACCACAACGCTGTGAGCTTGGTTATGCTGTCAAATTAAGGGCAGAGACTAGCGTCAGCGTCGGGAAACAAGACGGTCAAAGTCTGGGATGCGACTTCTAGCATGTGTCTACGGACCCTCAAGGGCCGTGATAACTGGGCTACATCGGTGGTGTTCTCCAATTTTGGTCAACAGATGGCCCTCTGGGTAGTCAAAATCTGGGACATAACTTCCGGCGCATGCCTACAGACTTATAAGCAGCATCACACCGATGTAAACTGGGTGGTCTTCTCTAGCGATGGACAGTGGCTGGCATCTGGACCGAGAAACATGGTAGTCAAGGTCTGGGGTGGGCTTATGATCCTGGCTTTATTATGGTCTTCAGAATTAGGTCTCCCGTGTAGAGACGACGGGCTGGTATGAGAATTGGATGATCATTGGACTCAGACATGTTATTGAAGCCAGAATTGCACTCTTGAGAGCTTTAGATCTTTTATATGAACAAAATTTATAACCAAGATAGACTGTGATTTCCGAGTGCTTAAACACTTGCAATATATGTATGAATGCCCCTCTGGACAGGCCCGGGTCTTGAAACTGGGGTGATGCAGTGTCCTGTCCAGCCAGTATAGAAACGAGACAACCTGAAAAAGCCCAACTCAAAAGAATTGTAAATGAAAGCATGGACAACTAGACTTTTGCTGGTAAGCTTGGCGCAGTACACGTGTGGTGTAGAATAGATTTTCATGTTTGGTAACAATAATAAGGACCGTGTTGGATGAACTACATGGAGGATAAGTATTGTGGGGAATCTCCCCTCAATCGGGTTAACCCTGGGTAAAACCTGAGCATGAATACTCTGGCTTTGTTGTGCATGATGGAACTTAACACTTTAAAAAGATGAATAAAAAGAAACAAGCTTCACCAATTCGATCAATCTGTATACCAGCACGGTTCCACGTGCGGTTGTACAGGATCACGAGTGACTTCACAAGTGACATAACTGAATTCAGTAGATTGTTCCGACAGACCGTAACATATATTCTATAGAGCTCCTGAAAGGGCAAGTTGGTACATCTCAGACTAGCTGTACAACATCCATCATTCAGGCACTTGAGGTAACTTCCAAAGAGAAAGAAAGAAATAGTGTGTCAGAACGACGTGCTCAAGTCTAAGGTTGTGATTCTTTGACAGGTCAATGGCAGTCTAAGCACAACGTAGAACAAGAAAGGTCCAGCTACGGAATAAAGGGAAGAGGGGTAAAGATAAGGGAGAAGTGAGAGTGATCAGAATCGGATGTACAAGTGGCACTAACTATAGCGGTATTGTTCAATGACGATAGTGAGTGGCCAGTGAAGTTGTGCATGATTCCAATTGATCAAATGGTGTGTTGTCTTTGTATGATGAGCCCTGTCTATAGGATCGACAATGTTCAAGCACGTGCAATTGGTGCTGTCACTTTTAATGAGCGTTACGATTTCTAGGTAATATCAAGCAAATCTTTTCAAACTATATTACTAAGCGACGACTGAGAAAAGGGAAAGCAAATCCAGTAGCACCATCTTAACTTGCGATATCTTGGGAATCAGACTGATGTTTAAGCCATTTGTGAAGCTGGTCTCGCACCTTTGCCCGTTGCTGGGGATTGAGTGTTAGGTGGATTTCATCAATTTCAACAACACGCTGAAGCAGCTCAATGGCAGGCTGAGATTGACCTTGGGTATAATATGTTTCGGCAAGCGAACGCTGAGATACCAGACGGACAGGATGATAAGCAGCTAGAGTTTTCTGTTGCATCTCCACGACATGCTCAAGCATTGCAACTGCCTTTTCAACCTGGCCATTA
>JAXASZ010000455.1:0-24066 GCA_038407095.1 Ceratocystis destructans
GGTGGGGGGGGTGGGGGTGGTGGGTCAATGTTGTTGGGGTTAGGCTCTGGCAATAGTTGCTGCGCTGTGCTGCACTGTACTGCATTGTACTGCCTGCACGTCCGCCTGGCCTGGCTTGGGCACGAGGTCTTTCTGTTGGCTTCCCTAGGACGACAAGCGCTCTTTTTTGTGCGTGTGTGTGCGCCGAACGACTCCAAAATTAGGCTTGCATGCGTACGATTCGAGCAGCAAGAACATTGCAATGCATGTATCGTCAGAGACCTGTAAAGGACTAGCATTGTAACTAGGACCGGGTCTAGGCTCTTAAGAGGCCAGTAGCTCACCAACTGCCATGCAATGAATGACTTGGCAACATATGAGTAGATAGAAAACTCAAGTCTGTGAGTCCCATGCATAGTACTCTCCCGTTCCTCACGTCCGATTTCTCCTCCACTCCCTAGTACCACCCTATCGTGGTGTCTAATGCCTCTCTTTCCGAGTGTTTTTTCTTTCATCACCCAACTAGCTTGTTTCTCTTGCCCATCTCGACCCCGGCTCATACACTTCTGAGCCTTGTGTACCCTGGCTTGACCTTGCTTGCTGTGCATGTTATCTCTCCTTGTTCATGGGTGGCTTTTTTTCTTGCTTTTTTAGCACATCTACAGTTCCCTCTCTCCCCTCCCTCCCCCCCTCCAAGCCCTTATCTTTCTACATTTACAAAGTTTTGTGGTGTTGTTGCTTTGCTACAGGTGTACACAAAGATAAACAGTCATCTCTCCCCTCCTCCCCTCCTCCCCTCTTCTCTAGCCTAGCCTATGAGAGTTTTCTCATTAGTCTCCACCGCCATTGTGCTGCATCCTTTGTTTTCCCTCACAAGTCGGTTGTTCTCTCGCATGCCCAAACGAGCCCAACTAGACACGTCTGGCTTCGAAAGAGCCCTTGCTTGCAAACTGACCCCATACTTAGCAGGCAGGGCTGTATTTTGCTTTTTTTTCTTCTCAACATATTCTCTCCACAGTGGATTTTTTCACAAGCTTCACATCATGTTTGTTTTCTCTGCTTTGCTCTACTCTCGCTCTTCCAAGCAGGAGCAGGGATAAGTTAAAGATCACCTAATCCTTCTGGTGTACTTCCATTGTTACTCATGGCTGAAACAAAACACAGAAAGCTGTAAGATGAGGTCATATCTTCGGTACCCTGGTGCTTGCTGTTTTTTTCTTTGCTACATATCCTTTTGCACACACGACTACTAGGGGAATGGGCATGGGCATGGGACAGACAGTTCATCACATGAACAATAAGCATTTGGTGTAGATATTTCACAAAGCACAGTGCTGGATGAAGGCACGTACTTACGTACTAGCTCTACTTGACAGCTGGCCAGCGAACGACTATTCTGTGCCCTACAAGTCGTGAGCCACTGACCCTAGGCTCATATGAGGAGAAGCCCCACGCACAAAGGGGCAAGATGGGCGCGTTTTCATACTAGGAAGGTTTCTATCACATGAATTGGCTATTTGTGCGTCTCGCAAGTCACGCTTGCTCGCTTTCTCGCTTGGGCCTAGCATGGGGTGTAATTTCTAGTCTGACCAATGAACTTCTATAATCAGCCTATTGTCTTCAATCCCCCAAGCACGCCATGGTATGCCTGGCTTGTGATAACAGCCATTGTCTGGGAACTATAGACTCAACGTGTACACGCATGCAACAATCATGTCCCTTGTCTCTTGTAGGAGCCTTCACACTACTCCTGACACAGAGAGGCACAGGCCAGGAAGTCAGACACACAATCAGGCTAAACCCTGAGCCAAGCCGTACAACATGCCACTATCAGTCTTGTTGACCTCTTCTTCTGCATGAGAGTACTGTAGGATCTGCCCGATGATATGGGGCGTAGGGCTGTGAAGGCTTCCTCCTCAAATCTTTTTTTTCCTGTCTTAGGCCGAGACACCGGTATTAACCGAGTTTATCAACTAAACGAGAGTTTTTCAACGCATGTTTGTATGCAAAGTACATGCTGGGGTCAATGGCTAGCTTTCTCTTCTCTATAAACATGAATCCTCTCCTCTCTTCCCTACGTTGTAGTCACATGAGTAGTTTTCTTACAAGCCCAAGGCAGCCAGAGTCGCATCCTGATTACAATTGTGCTTCACATCTCTCTCTGAGGCAATGTATGGGTAGTGGCATAAGCCTACTCACATGCGTTATTATTATACTATTCAGCGGTGTGTAACTTGGAAGTTCTCTTGTAACCACAAGGCTTTGCTCCCTGGCTCAGCCTCGGGAGTTTGTCTTCGTATCTTGAGCTTTATCTTCTTCTCCACCCAATGTAAGCGTTCTACTTGATCATGCTGTCAGCTTAGTAACACATCCCACCACCATGGTGAGCTAAACACAGCATCTAGCCAGTCCAACCTTTTCATCATGTACTTGCACGTTTCATAGCAATAGGTTATCCTCGCTCTCCCCTGCCGTTAGCCGCGGCTCGCTCAGGTACTTCTTACATACAAGATCTTCACTGATGGATCCCACCCAAAAGGCTCTGCAGCTAGCCAGCTGTATTTGCCCATCACTCTGTGTTTGTAGCTTTATCTCTGTAGGAGCACATGCTCGGCTTCTCGCCCGCTTTGGAAAGTCCACCCTGATAAAGCCAATGCTCTGCGTTATAGAGAAAACATTCTTGGGAGCACAACAACGACGACGACAACAACAGCCCCTCCCCCTATTTCCGCCCAGAGACTTGGGGAGTGGGGGGCAGATACTCGAAAAAGCTACGACCTTCCTATTTTGTCTTCGCTTCGTCGCTGCGTGTCGTTCATTATGGGGTGGCCAACTGCGTGGGCTGATACCCCATGCTGGTGTCGAATAGACGACTACCTTGCGACATGGTGAAAGTACAGCGCTTCACGGATCGGATGCCGGACTCCGCTATTCAGAACACTTCACGCCCAAAGTATTTCTCGTGAGGCTTTTTTTTCTGTCTCTTCAATTTCGTGAGCAAGCAGGCCAGATTGTGTAACCGCAACTACAGGGATAAAGCCTGGGCGACACATGAACCCAACACCAATATGCCATGCCTTATAGTGCGCCCTTTTTTGCTTTGCCAAGCTGACATAGTTTCCAGCGAGATCTGCCGTTGCCGCCAAATATAATTTCCTCTTTAGGAACTTTTGTCACGCTTCAAAGTCCGGGTTTGAACAAGAGGCCGACGTTCACCATCGGCTATGATAGCAAAAGTGCGTGTGGTGAATTATTCTGATGTATGTAGTCTGCCAGCGTCCAGCTACGCCCAATAGTGTATTGCTCTTGAAGCACGTGTAATTGAGATGTTTGGGCTTTTCTCTTCTTCTTTAACTCTGACATGCATAATCTTTTCACCGGCGAGGCCTCAAACATGCCGTCCATAATCTCAGAGTCTTTGAGGCCTGGTCTTCTCATGGCAATGCATTGCCTACAACTTGCTTAGTGTTACACAGAGTCTAAAAGCACAGTAAATGATACTGACGTTTCAATGTGTCTTAAATGCAAAACGCAAAACGAAACGCAGGATGTAAAGGGCTGTGGGTAGCAAGCCGGCAGCGCGTTAGCCTCGTTATGTATCTGGTCAGCACCTTGGTTGGAACCTTTGGCTTGAACCAAGTCACAATCAAGCAGGCAGCAACAATAACCCATAGTATTGTACTCATGCTGCCCAAAATCCGTCCGCGTTTTAGCAACCGGGGGTTTTGGAATAATCTCAGCTCAACTCAACCGTGCAGCCGTCATACCAGCGCTCAGGGGCGTGTGCTCTAGACTTCAAGGAATATGAAGAAACGCCCGGTAGGTGTACAGGGTCAAGTAAGCCAAAGGGAGGCTCAGTCTTGTCTATACATTTCCCTACTACTTCAGCAGGCAGATGCCAGGAGAAGCGAGGCTTGGAGTACTAGGCTGACACAGAGACTCTTTTGTGTTTCTGGGTTTTTTTGGCTGGCTGGCTGGTCGGCCAGTACCTTGGTTCGCACTGAGTCAGACAAGCCTCACGCTGAGCTGAGCAATGAGAATGTAAGCATCCAGAGATTATCCTCTTAACCAAAGCTGGCACGCATATTTCGAGCAACCTCGCGAAGTTATCAACATCAACAAAGGCAGGGGCACAGCCCACCAGATAATGGAAGTTGAGCCGAGGCTAGGTGGGGGATATGGCCAGTCTTTTACAACCAGACCTGCCCATCACAGATATCATGGGCAACTGCATGGTAGGTGGCGATGCAAGCAAGCATGCTCAAGCTGACGATCCAGCTTGATTACCACGGTGTCCAGGATACCGCGCAATCCAGAACGGCGAACTGCCTTGGATGCTGAAAAAGCGAATCAGTGGATCAACTTTTGCTTCGTATCTGCACCGGCCATGTCTCCGTCGCGTCTTTGCAGCCACCAGCATTGAGGGATTTATTATACGCGCCGGCACAATGCGTATCAACAGCTAGCCAAACACTCTAAGCCTGCTTCACAGTAACATAAAGCATGATGCTACAGGGAGGCCTGGTGGTAGCAAAAGTGTGGCGACTAACCCGGCTTGAGCTCCGGTTTGGCAATGAAGACGATGTGTGGCTTTTGTGCAAATCCCAGAAGAACCCTTGATATGATTACTCTGATGTTGAAGTCCTTACAAAGATACACGAGGCTAGCCAACTTGTATGATGATCAAAAGCATGTATTGCATGACATACCAAGTAGAGCGAACAGGTATAGGACATGAATAAGAGCGTAGTAGCATATATGAAAGCAAGCAAGACGAAAGTTTGCTAGCAGCGTAGGGCTTATCTTTTAGATTTGCTTTTCTTGAGATGCTCAGAGCCCTCGACCTGTGCACTGTAGTCAGCCTACAACCTTTGGCCACATGGATGCGAAAACTAGTGTTTTCAAAAATGCTCAATGAACAGAATGCTCAAGCTCCTATCAACAGCGCAATACATGGCTAGTAAGATCTTCAAATCTGCAGCACACGCCAATACTCGAAACAGCCTTCTAATATTCGTCAAAATGTATGGCGTAGTCCGATTTTGAAGTACATGAAGGCTCTAGCAACGCCAAAGGAGTATAGTCGGTGTTCACAAGTATACAGGTCTTAATTCACCCAACTTACAACAGCGCGGTTAGCCAAGTCCAGGCCATGCTATCACATCAAATTCCCATGAGCATACTGTCTCCAAGCTCATCCATCGCTCGCCCGCTACGTTGCCTATCGCAATCCGAGGAACTAGGAAAAGGCGACAGATAGTGACAGTTATCGAAACAAAGAATCTGAGGGCTGCTGGGGTATTGTCTTCTGCACCCGAGATCTCTGAGCTCTGCCCCTGCAACTGTACCGTCAGGACATTGAGCCTCATCTCGCAAGGAACTAGTCCTGAAGCTTGCACTCCATCAATTCCATGCCAGACTCGCTAGCCAGACTCGCTAGCCAGAGCTCTCGCTCTCTGCTTATATGGCAAGACAGTCGTCAAAGATAGAAAGTCTCTACCAACCGTACATAAATTTGCCTCCAGATATATAACCCAGGCAAGCATGAAGCCAGTAGCACCTCGGGCAGCGTTGCTCGCATGAATTTCTCAACTAGCTCTAAGCTATGTTTGTAGCCTATGTACCAAAACTCAAGTGTAATAAACTCTCTAGAATGGCTTGACAGAGCAGTATTTTTTACAACGTTGAGTACACAAATGAAACCTATCTCTCCTAAACCTTCATGCCTTAGATCTGCTGCATCTGTCCTTCTACCACCGGGCCCTCTATGACATCATAAAACGCTAGCCTTGGGAGTCTCGTGGTCCCTACCAGTCTATAGCGCCCGGTAGCATTCTTTGCACTACCCGTTGCCTCTAAATCTCAGTCGTCATCTACCAGCAGCTTCCATCTTGAGGGCCTATTCGGAGTCGGCCAGCCCCAAGCTAAGTTATAGTCCTAGTAGCATATAGCTAGCCACCCGCTTCTATGCCACAGCCTGTCCTTTTGCTACAGCATTTTCGCCATCCTACCTTCATCGAGTCCTGCGGCTGTATACGATCACCTGTGCTGCTGTTCCATTGCAGACCAAGCATATAAACTATCACGTAGTCTTCATACAAAGCAAAGCCATTGGGTGGTGCACTTATACGGGGCAATACAGAAGCAAGGTCAGGACAGACCTGTGTCCTTGGTTACCATGCCACAGCAGATATCCCCGCAGATCGCGCTGCAGCAATGCCGGTGAGATTTCTTCATCTTTCCAGTACTACCCGACAAGTCTCGAATCCTGTCTCAGTTGACAAAGGCTAGAACCGGTTCTAATACGACTGCACCGACGAAGGCCAGATCATCATAACGTTAGTCGGAGTCAGCCTTGCCACTTTTGGGGACGCCTTACCTTACCTCCGAAATAATCTAGAATACCATTGAGGATACCACGTTTCTCCATTCTCAAATCGAATCCGGTAATACAGGGAAAGAGGGGTGTGGCACAGGCGTATGTCTGTCTATGCTATGGGTGCATAGTGCGTGGCAGTTAGTTATTGTACACAGTCCTGTACCAGAGAAACTACATCACTTCTTGTATTGACCAGCTCCTCCTTCTCCTCCTTTTAGTGTAGCTTCCTTGGCACAAGGTCTTGAACGAAAACTAACCGCTACTTGCTGTAAGCACCGTGCCAAGCTACGCTTTGGGCCCCTCGTGATACATGTACAAATACACATGCATCGTTGTACGTGAGTTTGTGATACACGCAGGCTTTTTTTACCTGCGGCTGGTGAATCTGCGCCCATATGAGCTAAGAAACGAAACAAGAGAAGCCCGTTTTGGAAGGCCGATGGGATTAAATCGCCGGCTCCACGTATCTGTCTGTGTCACTTGTGACTTGTGACTTGTGCTATGGCTTCTTGCCTCCTTCCCTCTCGCTCTCCCTCTCACACTACCACCCGCCCCCTATATCCATTGTCCTATTCGTGCCGACGTACGCACTCTGCACTACTATCGATTGTAGTTCCTGTTTTTCTTTTACGGTGCCGTATGTTGCTTCTGATCTTGCCAGTTCTCCTTTGTACTCAAGCTGACAAGCAAGAAGGCGATGCTATGTTTTTCCACGCTACCAAAGTCAGCTGTCGACGGCCGGTATGTAAGGGAAGATTACGCGAGTATTGTGACCTGTAGCAGCTGTAAGATGCCTATACAGGCCCAGAAACGGAAAGCCAGCACAGACGAGTAGAGAGCTGGGTGAGATAGGACTTTTTGGTCGAATGGGATCAGGACCTTGGTGCTTGTGCAAAACAAGCCGTTCGAGTGCCTCTTGTCTCTGGTCAAGACGGCTTTTGTCAGCCATTTCCTACTATAGGCCTTCAGCGGCCGGCTATGTGTTGCGCCGGACTCCCTCCACCTGACGTGGAAAGTGGGCAGTTCGGCAAAAGATGACTATAGGTACCCGGCAGCCCTTCTGCCTGCGGAATTTGTGTGAGTATATGTATATGGATGCAAGGAGGCGAAGTTGTGTTGACAGTGGCTCTCAATGACATAATATCACGTAGCATGACTCATGCTACAAAGCCCATACCAATACCGCTTAGCGGCAGGTATAGCTTGTGTTAGGTACAGCAGACTGACTAAATAAATGCGAAAAGCTCCGGTCACGAAGATCGTACAGACTGAGGGGAAGCCTGTGCGAGTGACGTCTTGTGAGACGCTGCTGACATAATCGCAGGTCCAGTGACGGACAAGGGGAAGTCGGAGATTGGTAACCAAGGGAAGGTGTTCTCTCTTGCTCCTGCTCTTTCTCTTTCTCTCTCGGGCTTTAATCCGTAGGTGATAAGCGGCCCTGCGTCTGCGTTTCTGTTGCAAGCCAGCCGCCAAGATGCGCCGCGAGCCCGCGTCTCGCCTTACCAAACGCAAACGCACATGGATAAACAAACATAAGCCCAAATTAACACCCAAACTCTCGGTCTCCCATAGCCCAAACGTTGTTCCCATTCAGGTATGCGGGTCTAGTAAGCTCCCTGCAGGTTCTTGTGCTAGTCAATAACGCTGGCAGGTTGTAGGGTCCACGGAGACAAGAATGGGCAGAGATACAGATAGCATATATCGCAGGATTTTCGTCAGCCACATGGTTCATAGACTGCGGCTCCATTGTACACAGACTATGGTGCAAGCCCAGCCAGGCATAATAATGTAGGCCAGATGTCAGTGAATATGAATGGGTGTTGGGCTGTGCCTACAGCTTACTAGCAAGGTGAGCTTGATAGTTGGTATTCACTTTCTCTGGCTGCCGCCGCGAGCTCTGTCTCCCTCTGTTGTCCTGTCCTCTACCCTTTACCCTCTAATCTTTGGCCTTTGCTGCCCTGCCTTTAACAGGGAGATGCTAGAGCTTCTGAAGATGGCATAATCTCAGCTATGAAGCACTAAGGACTGAGCTCAAAGTCTATTTGGCCTCATCTCCTCCTCCTCCTCCTCCTCCTCCTCCTCCCCCTCTTCTTCTTCTTCTTCTTCTTCTTCTCTTCGTTCCTCTTCGGCGTAAAGCAGTTCCTTTTTCTGACTTCTATTGATGTCCGATTTGTTGATTTGAAAGAATAGTACCTCCCAAAAAGTACCTTTGAGAACTTTATTGCCTGAACACCCTTTAGCCCCCTTCCCTTCCTTTCTCCTTCCTGGGCTGGTGACCCTTTTCTCGCCTCTTGGATTCGTCGTGTGGTATTTCAGATGCACACCAAAGTAGCTTGTTCCCTGTCAATTCGACAGCAGTTGTCCTATTTGGAAGCCAAATTCCCCTATGCACAAGTAAAATTACAGTTTAATTATGTTGCTGTATGACTTGGTTCTCCTCTCCTCCTCCTTTTTTTCTTTCTTTTTTATCGTCTCCTCCCTCCTTCGCCTTGTCCTCTCCCCCCTCTTCCCCTCCATCTTGCAATTGTTTCCCTTCGCGGTGGCCAATTGTTCGTAGCGGTGTAGCCTTCTGGAACTTCCGGTCAGGCAGGTTCTCTCTTCTCCTCCCCCTCCTCTCAGCCAGGAACCAACGATAAACAGACAAACAAATGCCAGTGCCTTTACCCCAATGTGCAAGTCCCAGGCCAAGTATCCCCTCCCCCAGTCTAGCTGCCGATGGTATAGGGCTGGCTGGACCAGGGGAGACAGAATACGAGTAGCCTGCCTAGCATGCCTAGTACTTATAACCCTAGTAGCACAGCCACAAGCAGTTCCTGTCTAACCCTCCTGCTCTCATGCTAGCACGCACTAAGTTTTCATCTGAACAACAAACCTACTTCATGAACAAAGAAACAAAAAACAAGGATGCATGGAGAAAGCTAAAGGACTGTATTTCTTGAACCCCTCACTGCACGCGTAGGTTTATGCTGCCATACACAGAACCAGGGCGGTGTAGTTGTCCCAAGTACTCGAAGTTACGATTCTCTTTATTTTCAGTTCTTTTTTCTTTCTTTCTTCATCGGCCAGGTGGCATCCGGGTCTGACTAGACAGGAGGAGGGGGAGAAGGTGAAAGAGGAGAAAGAAGAGAAGGTGGTTTGTTTGTACAATGGAATCTCTAGACCGCTTCTTAGGTGTCTTGCTTCCTCTTGTCCCAGTTTCCCCCGGCCCAGGAGACGAGGGCAAGCGATATATCAAGCTCTGCGCTCTAACTGGGCACTTCCTTGCAAAGCTCCACGCTGAATTGCACAGTGTTATTTCACAGGCCGTCACAAGCCCTGCCACACACTGACATTGGGCTGTTATTCCGTTACGGACTCATGTGATTCACGGGTACCGGCATGGCTAGCTTGTATAGCGCAGCCCAAGCACCACAAAGAACGCCATATCCAGCTCCAGGTCTAGTCTAACATATTGCGTGACTCTTGATACCAACGAATCAACCAGCCAATCTGCTCCTCTCCAGCTTCTGGTGTCATCCCATCAGACCCGCAATTCAGATCCAACTGATAGTTGTTGCGAGAACCTCCCCGTTGCCCTACAATTGGTAGATAGCCTGTCCGGTTTTATTGTTTTTATTTCCTGTTTCTCGTACGAAACATAGACTGAGCCGTAGACCGGGCTCGGCCAGCTTCCTTCTTCCTTCTTGTCTTCTCATGCCTAGCTTATACAAGGAGATTTTTGCTATAGTCTTTTATTTTGGCCGGGGAAGGAGCAGACGATAGATGACAAAATTGAGGCCGGGAAGAGAACTACTCTTTACGTATGATCAATAACCATAGCAAGCTGCTGGTGGGTATAGAAGGTGAGAGAGACTGGCACTGAGACTGAGACCGAGGTCGGGCCCAGGACCGAGACTGAGGCTAATTCTGAGACCGAGAAAACGCTGCAAACAAGCAATGTCTGTTTTACGTATTACATGACGTTCGCTGAAAGGCACATTGCTATTCATTGGCACATACGAGCGCAAGTAAGAGAGTCGCCTTCTTCCATGCACTTAAATGACGCAATGGCGCAGATTACAGGTTGTATACTACCACCAAAGGACCCCTCCCTCTCTCTCCTCTGCCCCGGGAATAGAAGAGAAGGAGTCGTAGCACCCAGGGCTTACATTTAGCCCTACCTAGAAAGAACCGCATGGGCTCCAAAGGTCAAGGCGTAATAAAGCATGACCACATGGCAAGTATATGGAAGCGACGTACATGACGACAAGACAGCCAGGCAGGCCAGAAGATAGACTGGCAGATAAACCGATAGCGATAAAAAGATAGGCCCGAAGAAAGAGTGAGGAATGCGCATATACAGAAGGAAAAGTATGCCCCTCTTGACTATGTGCTAGGCCTAGACTGCAAGCTGCAGCTAGTTCCCGTCATGTCTTTGTCCTGCAAGCTAGTACGACTAGCCACTGGCTACTAGCTCTCCAGCTCTCCGGCCCTCCAGCTCTCCGGCCTCCCATACATCACTCTATTTACCATGCTGCTCTCCACTGTGCATCATTGCAACCTAACGTCTTCACCCAGCCCAGGACACTCAGAAATGCTCTAAGAAGAGGGCTAGAAAGAGAATGGAACGTAGAAGTATCTCCTAGTGCCATCCTGACCGCCCTGTTCTACAGCAAGCAGCAACACAGCCAGACCTTTGTCTAGATCTCGCTAGATGTGGTCGATTGCTATCTTATCTTTTTTTCTGTCACATGCAAGCCACCAAGACAAGGGCGGGCACGACATGGCATAGAAGGCGTGACGTGACCTATGGCCAGCCCCCAGGTCTCTTTTACAATCTCTCCAAACCCCTCTCCCTGGGCTTCTCTCCACCTATCACTTATTCTAAATTTTGCGTGCATGCCCTCTCCCACCATGCCTTTGGATCCTTCTATTGATCATCTCCACAGAAGCTTGCTCTTTGGTGGTTCCTGTCTCGCTACTGACTCGAGGATGACGTCACACCAAGAGTGAAAAGTGCACCCGTGCTTATGGCCCCGACTCTGGTGGTAACTTTTGTGTGTGTGTGTGTTCTTTTTTCTCTCTAAATATTGACTGGGCTCCTTCTTTGTAGCTTGTGCTTTCTAGGTGCCCTAAAGGAGTAAAAAGAGTTAAAGATTGTGAGGAGAAAAAAAAGGAAACAGAAAAAATAAAAAAGCTCAGGCCCATTTGCCATCAAGCCGGTCTTGATATGGCTATTAGGCACCAAGCGGGCACCCTTTGTTCTGGGCTCTTGTAGTTAGACCAGGCCTTGTGTTTTCCTATTTTCCCTTGCCTTCTTGCTCGTACTGGCTGCTGTCTACAAGTCGCCACCAAGGAACCCGAGCCAAACCAAAAAAGACGTTCCCGGGCTTTCCTTGTGTTTCGCAATTACAGCCGTCCGCCTGTCCACCACCCACAAATTAATCCTCCCGCTGTTGAGAATTGAGAGGCAGCAATTTTAGGGGATTAGGGTGAAGAGAGGAGGGGGGGGAAATAACCAAGGACCCAAGGACTTGATAGAAGAGGGCAACACGCTCTCATCTTCGAGTAGGCAGATGGTGTTTCACAATGTTGGGCCCCTCTCTCCTCTACCTCCTTGGTCTCCCTTTTATAGCCGAATCATGTGACGGAAATAAAGGCCTATTGGATTGGATATCTTGCTCGAGGTCTCACCATGTATAACCCAGGTATCATGTAGAGAGGCTTTCCTCCATTGCCGCATAGATGCAGAAGCACCGCACGCTACATGATACAATCTAGGCTGCGATATAATGAATCAAGGGGCAGACGTAAGAGGGCTTGGCCCCCATGAAAATGGCGCCAATGTTCGCGCGGAAACGGGGCTCGGAACAGACAAGACAGCTCAAAGTGCGCTCTTAGTCGCCCTCCCCTCTTGGCCTTTTCGGGGAGGGGGGGGGGCGAGGAGAGTTTTTCTTTTTTTGACTTTCCCGCTGTCAACCTCCTCCTCCTCCTCCCCTTCCGCCTCGTCTTGGCCCAGATTGTAATGTAAGTACGGGCTTTGGATTTAGCACTAGTATCTGCGTCCGGATCTAGGAGGTTTGGAAGGATAAATAGTTTCTGCCCGCTTTTCCCTCGTCCTCCTCCTGTCAAGCTGAAGATGCTGTGGAAGGTGTTTTTTTAGCTCGGGCGGCCAAAACTGTATATACAGCCCTGCGAGCTCTGGCCTGCTGTGGGCGACATTTTACTTATGGCCTGTTACAGTTACTACGTTGCATGGTCTGGGTGGACTTTGTACACCAACTGTCAACCGATGTGTACATACGTGCGAAGATGTGCGTATATGTACAAACAGACATACTTGGAGATGTGCGTACATATCTACATGCAGCATAGATACTGTCTTCAAATAGAACGCGCGTGGCCCAGACCACTATGGTCTCCTTGTCTGCCCAACCAGCCACACTCCTCGGCGACATACTGGTTTACTCACTGATGAGTGTCCAGATAACAGAGGACTGTCGAAATATGTGAGCCCATATCAGCGCTATCAGCCAAGCTACACCCATCTCTGTCCCTGCTTTTGAGAATCAGCATGTTCAAACTGCCATATTAAAATGTACATATAAATATGGCCCCATAGCGCCAGTCTGAACCCCTGGTCAACTCTTGGGTAGCCCGGCCTGATGCTAAACCCGCAGCTTTCCAAGGCTCCGAGCCGAGCCAAAGGAACTTTATGCGGGAAGGGAAAACCCCGAGCAAGTCAGATCAGTATATGGGCATTCCCCACTCTAGGGCACCGAGAGGGGGGGGGTCAAGGGGAGGAGGAGAGAAGGAGAGAAGGGGAGAGAAGGAGAGAAGGGGAGGAGGAGGAGGAGAGGAGGAGGACAAAGGGATGGAGAATAAGAAGAAGGGAGCAATTATTAAGTGAGGTTATCATGTCATGTCATGTAGATCGCATCCCCCTCCCTACCTGTTGCGCTGCTCACTCAGAGGAGGCAAGATAGGGCTTGTCAAGATCATGGGGCCATTGGCTGATTGAGTCCGAGATGAAACAGCCTGAAGACGTCTTCCAATGATGGAGCCTTGTGTTAGCAGCAGTATTACTGTTAATCTGCAGTCATGTTTTTTTCCCGTCCCTCCTGGTCTTTTCACTAATCTCTAAAACACCCTACCACACTACCACCACCACCACCACACCACGCATGCATGAACACGTACACGTAGGATACCAAACATCTATGAGAAAAGAGAGTAAAGGGTGTTGGCTGATAGTCATATCATAAAATCTATATGCAAAGAACATTGCCTAGATATCCCAAAGAAATCTGTCCATCCAAATTTCCTGCCGCATTTCCCTCCTGAGAACACCCAAACCGAAAACCGCGAGTGAGCTCAGAACCATGACAATAAATAGCATGAATAAGAAAAAAATAGGAAAAGAAAAAGAAAAATAGAACCAAGCGTAAAAACCTCGGGGCTTTCTCAAAGACAAGAGGCGCCAGAGGCAGAAAAGAAGGGGGGAAAGCAAGCAAATGTAGGTAGTGAAATGTGTGAAGCTGCCCTCGTGATCTAATAAAAAAGCAGAACATGACAAAGTACAAAATAGGCGTGACAGGATGGGGTATGATAACAAAATATGATGAAAAAAAACAAAAAGAAATAGAAAAAAGAGTAAAAAAGAGTAAAAAAAACATGAGGGGAACAGATGCTATGAAATGCTGAAATGCAATAAGGAAATTCGTGACAGGATTAAACAGGTATAGATCGGGCAAAAGATAGGGAAAAACGAAGCGAATGGAAGTCCAGTAGTAGAGCCAGGCCGCGAAGAGTGGCATTGAATCAAAAGCCCCAAATAAAGCCAAGCAAGCAGGCAATGGGTAGAATGGTAGCAGGAGCGAGACAACAGGGCAATTTTGATGCGGAAGCGCCGAGCCAGATACGGAGAGAGAGAGAGAGACAAAGAGAGAAGCGTGACAGAAACAGAGAATTCCAGTCAGAAGCCTTCCATATGCAGGCAAGGTGTGATACATCTAAATGTCCAGAGAGTCCATGCTCTTGGAGAGAGGGGGTAGGTGGCAGGGGGCATGTAGTGGGCCAGCCACTTAACGCGAAGAAGAGAGGAGGGGAGAACAAGAAGGCCGACTGTTTTGACGGCGAGATGAGGCCAAGCAGACCAAATGTTCTCAGGTGTGCCGTGTGGCTGTTGGTGGTCTGTCGTTGTCGAGGAAGTAAGTCATGGGCGAAAGAAGAGAGAAGAAGATGAAAAAGAAAATGAAGAAAAAAAAAAAAAAGCAGTGCCTTGGGCCAACCAGCCAGTAATCGACTAGTTTATGTGTCTATATCCTACAGCCTGGGCACAGTGTCGGCAGTAGTATATGCCGTGGCCCACGCGAACCATGCCAGTAGTGGCAGTAAGATCATCGGTGTTAGTGATCTCAACAGTGGCGGCGCATCGCAAGCAGCGAATGACCTCGACAGTGGCGCTGACAGTTCCAGAGTTCATGTTGGTGTAGATGTTGGCAGATGATGTGCACGATGAGGGCATATTGATGTGTCGAATGTGGGTTGGTTATGATAGAAGTATCTGGCAAGCGGGCCAGAAAGAAGACAGGAAAGACGATGATAGTCTTGGTTCTTCTGAATGTCAAGATGAGGGCGAGACGGGCGTCTTATATATGTGCAGGCCTTGGTGTGGGTTGCGTCTCCTAGGAAGAAGAGAGGAGGGTCCGTGGGAGATGGAGAGGAAGAGAAAGAGGGGACGAAAGAGGGAGGGAGAGGAAAGATGAGTTTGTCAATCACAAGTTGTTGATGGACCAAGTGGGACAAGAGAGGTATGGTATTGCACAGCAAGACAAGGTACGACGAGAGTGAGTTTGCGTGAGTGTGGGCTAGTAGTATCTGAGGATATGTAGCAGAGGAAGAGTCTGAAGATGTAGCTCCGGTTGAGAGCGAATAAGAGAGCAATGGGGAGAGTAGTGGAATTGCAGAAAGTAGCAGCGGAAAGCTGGGTAATTGTAGTTGAAGAAGATGAAGAATGAAGGAAGAACGATGCTCGGGAGTGAAGAGAGGTAGATCGGCGCTTGAATATATATAAACTAGAAGGGAAGGGACGGGGAGTTAGTAGGAGGGGATCTTGGACAAACGGTAAAATTGAGTCATTTTAGCGATTGCTCTCTTGCGCTGACCTTTTCGAGAAACTCTATTTCTACTTTTTCAAGGGGGAAAACATTCTGGGATGTACCTTCGAGAGAAAGAGGAATATTTGGAAAAGAAAAAAGAAAAGAAATAAAGAAAAAAAAGAAAAAAAAGAAAAAAGAAAAGAAAACAAAAAACAGAAAGCATGCCTAAACAAGAAAAAAGATAAAATGGTGGGAAAATGGCCCCTCGCCATAGGGTGTATGTAGATGAGACTTTAGTAGGGAGGGGTGTAGAGTGAACAGCGTATAAGAGCGACAAGACCAGGCGCAGGGGGGTGAATGCAGCTACTTGCGTCCGGCGCAGTAGGTAGGTCAAGTCTGGCGACTGCGTTTTGTGCCCCAGCCTGCGGTTTTGCTCTGCACGGCGTTTCCCATCCAAGACCCAGCGTTTTGCAGCGTGCAGCGTTTTGCAGCGCGCAGCGTTTTGCAGCATGCTGCGTCCTGCTGCGTCCTGCTGCGTCTTGTCGGCGTTTGGTACCCCGACCTAGCAAAGGCAGCTGGTTTTTCTTCCCTGCGGTTCCTGCCATGGACGTTAGTTAGCGTTAGCTGGAATCAACGTGTACATTGTTTATTTTCATCTTGCCTTCTCTCTCCTCACACCAATTGCAAGCTCTACGTATTCCTGTCCCCAGGAGCCTTATTGCTTATTCCCCCCTCTCCCGTTTTGCCCTTTCTTTTCCACCTGCTTTGGCGGAGGACCTTTTTGTTTCCTCATTTCCAGCTCTTGCAAATTACTCATACAAGCGGTGTGCAACCATGTTTTTGTCTCCTCGCAAGCGGTCTTGTTGCAAATGCTATTTATATGAATCGTATCGATACCTTGTCGGCACAAATCAGGCGGTTGTACTGAACTAGAGGGTTGTTAGGATAAAAACATTGCACAAAGTGCACTGCTCCGGCAGGCCTTGGGCTTTTGTCTTATTGGATCAAGGGCCAGGCGGGCAACAGCACATACTCACAGCGTGAGGCTATGGCTCGAATTTCTGATTTGGGGGGGCTTAGCTGGTGTGCTCTCGCTGACCCTGCGGGAGCCTAAGCCCTTTTGCGGCTCTCTGGTGGTGTATAACATGAAAAGAGAAAAAAAGGGGGAAAAAAAGAATAAAAAAAGAATAAAAAAGGCCATAAAAAAGATAAAAAAAGGTCAAGAAAGGTCAAAAAACCTCACACGTTCTCACAGCTGCCGCCCTCTATCAACCTTTGCCCTTCTTTTTCCCTCGCTGCTGCAAGCTAGAGCACAACGTGGCACTGGTGGCTGGCCCTTTTGGCTCTCCGCTTGGCCAGTATCATTTCACTTCACGGACTCCAAACGCCCTTCTTCTTCCGTGTTCTCCTTCTCTCCCCCCCCCCCCCCCCCCCCCCCCCCTCACCCCCCCCCCCCCCCCCCCCCCTACTGAGACCCTTTCCTGTTTCTCTTGCTCTGTTCATTGCTTGACAGCAAAAAAGGCCGAGAAAAGCGCACACTGCTAGGACATGTGAACTAATGGTCGCAGGATATGAAAGCGACTATCTGTCGCCAAGTACTTTTGTGGGCTGCACTCCATAAAAGCCACTTGAGTTCTTGTATGCCACTGGCCCGGCTATGGCTGGGGAGTCTGACCAGCGCCAGGCGAGAGAATAGGTGGGGACGGGAGAACATCTTCAAGCTAGCCTGCAAGTGTTCTACAGGCCCCTGCTGAGTACCCATAAGCCGTGAGTCTAGTCTAGACGGAGAGAGGCTGATGTTCAGCGGCTTGGAACCAAGACCATAGATTCAGATTGCCTTACTTGCGGTAGATCGAGGGATGCCACACTTGGGGCATTCTGTTTTCTTCTACCCACCGCCATTGGCGAATAAAGGATATTGAAAAGGAGGAAAAGAAAAAAGAAAAAAAAAGACCCAGAGAGCGTCTGGCATCCCGCAGGCATGGCATTTTGCTCTACAAGCTCTGCTTCGATTTTTGTAACCATCACCGGACTAACTCATTAAGAAGATACTGGCCACGTACACGCAGTCACAGTCGCAGGCGCAAAATCCAGACGCAAGATCCTCTTCCTCTCTTCCTGCCTCCTCACCGGGGAGCTCGGCCGCTAGATGCCGCCGGCCCCATCTCTCCCAGTCTCTCCCTATTTTTTTCTTCCTCCTTATTTCACCACCCATCCATATATGTCTTGTTCTTTCCATGAGTAGCTATGGAAAGTCTCGGGTGGCCAGCTACGTATCCTCTGCAGAAGTCGCGCACAGATGTCTGGCCGGGCAAAGAGGCAAGCCTCGGCAACAGCAAAACAAATAACAAAAATAGTGGAAGAAAATAAGCCCAGGAACGAATGAGGTAGAGAGAAACAGGGCGACAGAAAAAGGAATGTAAAAGGAAGCACAAGACAGCCAGACCAGGCTATCAATCATCAAACATATAACAGCGTGTGATGTACAATACGGCAAAGTGGCAAGGCGCTTGACAAATACTTGCATGAGAAATGAGAGCAGAGGAGCGAAAAAAGCCATAGAGCTAAGGCAAAGCCAGAGCAGCAGGCATCAAGCCTTTCTCTATACGTGAGCTGGCAGGGAACACCCATGATGTGCGAAAGTGCCTATCCAAAGCTGTCAGTGGCCTGTCCCTGTGACTATGGCCGGCTAGGCTAGGCCTCGCTCGTGATGGTTGAAGGGAAAGTACTCCCTGGTCTCCCGGCCAAGGCCTGAACCCTATCTCGGCCAGGGCTGGCCCTGCAAGCAGGTCTATGCCCCCAAGAATATGCCAAAAGACAGAATGAAAACTGGCACTTTTTTTTTGTCCCTCTGCTATTCGCATCATGTAGTCTCCCCCATCGGGCTGCGAGCAAAAACTGCCCCAGGAAAAGCCGTCTAAAGGAACAACTGAAAGGAACATGAAGCATGAAATATGGAGCAAATTCTGTATGATAGGAGGAACCTCTCGCCCAACAAGAGCTGGCCTTGACCCTGCACCTCCCTGAATTGAACGGAGTGCATCGGACCGAAAACGTGAAGTTGTATCACGGCACACAAAACAACGGTTGAGACGGCCACGACAAGATGGAAAGAAAACTCTCAAAAAACGGACAGAAAGAAGAAGAAAGCTCCAGGAGGAAAAGGCAGAGTACGAAGTTATACGATCAACCCACCAACACCTTCACTTTCTATATAACCCGAAATTACCACTTTCGACCTCCTGGATCTCGTCTGCGTCCTGGCCAGATCCCTGGCCTTCTCTCTCTCTCTCTCTCTCTCTCTCTCTCGCTCGCTCGCTCGCTCCTCCCCCTACATCATCGTCGGCATACGCACTTCAGTCCAGAGCATGAAGAACCACCCGGCTCATTTCTTAGCGCCATCTTACTCTACCACACAAGAAGTCCATGTGGCACAAAGAGAATGGGAGAGGAGAAAACCAAAGACCAAGCACAGCAACAAGGGGTAGAAAATAGCGAAGCGAGTGGTAGCATGAATACAAAGTTCCTAACCTAATGTAAAGTGTGTGAAGCCATGGCTTCTTATCACGGACCAGGAGAGATCATACACACATAGTGCATGCTACATGCTACATGCTGCCAGTAATAGTAGCGAGTAGTAATATCATCATGCCCTTTCCTCCCCCGAGCTCGTTTCACTTCCTTTTTAATTATATTATTCAGGTTTCTTTTTTTTGCCCATTTTTTTCTAATAAAGATTGACACGCGACATTATAAGCCGGCCATGAATCTCATCCCGCCTGACCTGGTTACGAGATCTTCTGTGCTAAGCTTGCTGAAGATTAATTAAAGCAGCTAGCCGAAGGGGACTAGAGCAAAGACACCCGACAGCAGCCACGCCCTGAGGACAGGCTGGTGGGCTGTGACGGCACCAGTAGGCAGGCGGGCAGGGAGATGAGACGGCAGCAATTTAGGCTACGGATGAAAGAATCAACCGGTTGATTTTGCCAATAAGCAGGGTTGCCAAGCCAGCGAGCAGAGGAACGAATGAACAAGAGAAGAAGGGGGGGGAGAAAATTGAATAATAATAATAATAACGAAAAACAGAGAGAAAAAAAAGCAGAATATCAAAAGCTGGCTGTTCTACACACAAGAGGGGGGGGGGCGATGGTGAAGCAAGAAGCTGTAGCCAAAAGAGGAAACTACTGAAGAAAAACTCAAAGGAAGGACCTAAAGTATGTATGCACTCAGCAAATAGGGCAAGACTTGCAAGACCTTTCTCTGTCTTTTCTCTGCACCCCACTTGCACAGCGACCCTGTCGAGACAGAGTCGTAGCTAATTGGACGGCCCGTCCCGAGAGCTTGGAACGAATTGATATGACGTTGCAATGGAAACATGGACTCCCATGCAATTGCGCCGTAAAGGATTTTGTATCTTTGTAGTTTTGTAGTATATAATTTCTTGCTCCCTTGATTTTTTATTGTTTTCTCTTTTGCTCTTCTGCAGTCGTCTGGGCTTTTTTTTTTCTTATTAATTCTTTTTTTTAATTCTTTTTATTTTAATTCTTTTTTTTTTTTTTTTTTTTCTTTTTTTTTCTTTTTTTTTTTTTTTTTTTTTTTTTTTTTTTTTTTTTTTCTTTTTTTTTTTTTATTTTTTTTTTTTTTTTTTTTTTTTTTTTTTTTTTTCCTTTTTCCTTTTTTTTTTTTTTTTTTTTTTTTTTTTTTATTTTTTTTTTTTTTATTTTTTTTTTTTTTTTTTTTTTTTTTTTTTTTTTTTTTTTTTTTCTTTTTTTTTTCTTTTTTTTTTCTTTTTTTCATTCTGTTTTTTCAATTCTTTTTAGTTTCTTTTCTCTTCTTTTTTCTTTCACCTATTCCTTTATTTTTATCTCTATTTTTTCTATCATCTTTCTCGTCTATTTTCCTCTTCCCTTCTCTTCTCTTTCCCTCCTCTTTCCCTCCTCTTTTCCTCCTGTTTTCCTCCTGTTTTCCTCTCTTTTCCTTTTCCCAAGCTACCTGAGTTTAATGAGCCTTGTCTCCCGACTCCCGACCTACTAACACGCCTGCCTACTCTCTTGACCCCTAGCAACAGACAAAACACGCATAATCGCACACAGAATGCAAAATGTGCAGCTAAACCAAGATCTCACTCCCGTCTCTACCCTTACTTCCTTACACTGCGCCTGGAAATACTCAGGTCGAAATGCACAAAAGAAATATGCTCGGCGGCTTGCCCTCTCCTCAGCCACTAACTCGCAAGCTCTCACATCACATAATACAGAATGCTACAGGGTATATCGAAACAGCAGGGTACCTACATTCCAAATTCTTCGCATGTCCACTATACAACTCGTCTGGATGTCATCGCTTTGCTTTCGAGGCCCATGCAGGCATTGTCAAGAGCCTGAGAAGAGTCACTGCATGCCAGTGTAGCAGAGTGCACGTACGGTTTGTCGAGACGAAGGGTAGAAAGCCATTGACGAAAGGCGCAGCAGGAGGCGACCATACTTTGTTTGACGACGTTAAGTATTTCCACATGTAGTATGTAGCATATAGTAACAGACTACAATGCAGGATCTGTGCTGAGCTTGTGAAGAAAATTAGCCCGCTGTGGTCCACTCTATCAGACGCAACGTGCGCCGTCTTTTGTAAAAGCCATGTTTTTAGTGCAACGAGCCATCCAGCCCAGCCTCCAAGTCTCTCAGCCTCAACGTCGAGATGCAAACAAGTGTTAAATCCGGCATACTAGGGCATGTCTTGTCGGACAAATAAAGCACGGAAGGCCGGAAGAGAAGGAATAGAGCCGGACAAAAACGCACGATTTAGAGTACGCTCAGCACAAAGTCCGCGTGGATCTGCCTATAGAGAATGGGAATTATAGAAAGAAAGAGGTGAAGGAGAACGGGGAAAATGAAAAGGGTTTTTTTTCTTCCTTTTTTCCGCAGGAGACGAGCGGATGAGCGATGTTTTTCCCCCTCCCTCCCATAGTCCATACATAATATCTTAACAGCATTAACTGGGAGATAGCGGAAGATGAAGAAAAAATGCACACGAGAAAATATAGCGAGCTTATGACAGGGACGAGGGCGAGGAAGGGCTAAGCGACAATAGCAGTGGGAGGAGAGTGAGGGTGGGTAGCGGGAAAAGCCCGAATATCTTGGCTTGCTAACTGTGCTTTGCTGTGGTTTGTGCGCTTCAACCTTCAACTGGAGTTTCAAGGACAGGCACTCCTTTTTAGAGACAGGGCCACAGGGCAGACAACATTAATTCTGCATGTCTTCCCTGGCTATGCTGAAGATCAAACAGGATGGAGATGGGCTGCCCTGTTACGTGTGATGAGCCCTGCTGCCGACTTCTTATGAAGAGCCATTGCAAAAAGAAAAAAAGAGGCCAAGTTTGAGCCGGAAAACGAAGGTTTGTAAATAGCCCTAACAAAGAGCCAGGAGTTTCTAGGCTCCAACACAGCTGAGGCAGCATAACCCCATCCCACCTGTTTCTTTCCTGCGGCTATGCTGTGAGCTAATTCTAGTGTTCTCTCTCGCTCGCTCTCTCTCCAACCTGAGTCCTTTTTACCGTGTCCACGCTGCAGTCTTCCTTTCTTCTTTCTCCTCCCCCTCTTCTCTTCTCTCAGAATAGTTGATGTTTTCTTTTTTGTCAGACGGGCTGCCCCCCCCCCCCCCCCTAGAGCTAATCTTACCCTTTTGCTGTGCATTTCCTTTATTGTCATGCACAGCATTGATACATGCAACTGCACGGGGCATGTAGGTTCTTGGTTTGGCTGGCCTTGTGTTTAAAGCAACTGACGGAAACGGGAAAAATAACCTGGCCAGGCCTGATTGGACAGAACCCATGAGAGTTGGGGGCAAGGACAAGGAACAGGATAAGTAAGAAAATGAGGAGGGACAGGTCGCAGTCTGGTCCTGTCCTGTCAGTGCAATTATACTTGTAATACAATTCAGCACCTGGATAGCAAACAACGAAGAGGATATGTACGTATTTTGCACCTTGTGACTGAGTGCCTAGGCACGCAGCACGGTCAGATTGACTCCCCGTATCATCTATCTTTTCTTGTTTGCCATTGGCCTTGGCTGCGGGCGAATATGACGCTTACGAGCCGTAGAACGTCACCCCGTTGCTAGGCTTGTATGTACAAGTATCCACACTCTTGCATTCGGTGGACACGCGGGATGCTTTGGCTATGTCTCTGAATGGACGCATACATGCATGCGGTCCAAGTACAGGCCTTTTTGCTTTTTCTCTTCTGCGTTTATCGTCGTTCTCTTATTGCTGAATCATGGGCCAGGCTCGGGCATGAATCTGTGTGCTTCGCTTCCTCTTATTTTTGTTTTTACGTTTAATTTTTTGCTCCCTGGAAAAGCAGCCGTATTGGGAAAGCTGTTGGTGGTGATGGTGGGACTCATGATGGTGCCATGGCACCATGTTGTTGACCGTACTTGTTGTGCTATTTTTGTTTTTATTTTTATTTTTATTTTTATTTCCTGTTTTCTGCTTTTTGCTTTTTGCATACAGCGGCAATGGACGCCAAAAAGGGATTAAAGCTGAAAATATGGCCAGCCAAGTGTGTCAAGGCTGCTTACCGGGTGTTTGTGTGTGAGTGGGAGTATGAGCATGAATGGGAATGGGAATGTGCATGTGTATATGTGTGTACACGTATGTAGCTACCCAGCTGTAAGCCCAGCGTTTGCGATCTCGATACTGCAGCTCATGTATGCGTGCATAAAGCGACGGAGGCTGGTAGCATCTCTGTCAGCCACCTCGGTGATAGTAGATAGCCAAGGGCAAGGGGCCATTTGCTGTATGTACACACATGGGAGCGCAGTACAGCGCATCATAAATACATGCAAACAGGAAAGAAGGGGCAGAGGGCAGAGAATATGCATGCAATGTGTAAAGGAGAAGACAAGGTCAGCTCGCGATAAGGGCTCTCCAGGAGGAGCGCAAGCGAAGGGCAAGTGGAGGGCAAGCTACATGGTGGAGAGAGTGCAGAACGAGCGGCATGGTTTCAGGCCCAACACGACCAGCATTGGGCTGTTGAGATTGAGCTGCTGAGATGTTTGCTTCATAGTCAATGCCACAGTGGCTTTTGCAGTCCAGCAATGTCTATGGCGGGGGAAGCAGCAGAGGGAAGGGTCTGGAATACAAGCACGAAGCACGCAGCACGCAATGACTACTCGAGACATGACTATGACTATGACTGTAGCTGCAGGCTGTGAAATGCAGGAAAGATGCGAGAAAAAACGCATTTGCGATGTGGGAGTGGTATGGGGTCTCTGAATGATGCAGTGTGTAAGAACCATGTAAAATTGGGGGGTTTTTGTTTTTTTTTTTTTGTTTCCATTTTTCGCCTTCACTAGTTGTCACTTGTACTAGTTCTTTTAGGTTCTTTCTCCTTTCTGCTGTCGTTCTCTCTCTACCCTTGCCATTCATACCAAGCAAAAACAAGATTCCTTGCACTTCTTCCGGCAAACGAGTGAAGATTGCCTCTCATTGGTCGGCCTAAGTCCCGACACAGCGGGAAGGAAGCGGGGGCATATCACAGCTCATTGCGGGGCCCGAGACCCACGATAAACTTTCGGGGGGGGGGGGGGGGGGGGGGAAAAAGGGGGGGAGGGGGGGGGGGGGGGGGGGGGG